>SSNS01000004.1:530386-722486 GCA_006937985.1 Aphyosemion australe | reverse complement strand
CAACGGTTAAAGATCCATCTTTGGAGCGTTATAACACTATAACTCAAGAAATCTGGCTACCTTTTTGTCTGTCACTGTCCACTGGCCGTCCTCTATCTGTCTGAAGGCGCAGTGCAGTCTGGAGATCATGAGAGGACAACTTGAAGACAGCAGCTGGTAGGTGACATCCAAACCACGTCCAACAGTGATCTGAGCAGCCAAAAACAAACGTCACTTTACACGTTTTCCATATAAACAGGTTCCACCACGCCATTAAAAAATATTTAACGATTAAAATCACATGTATATTGTGATTATTTATATCTATACAAAGTATACTCTTGAAAATGTGCTTTTTTAAAGTTAAGCTAACATTAGCAAACTGCACCTCTGCGTTTTCGAACAAACGGAGCCAGTCTGATTTTTTCCCGACTCTCATCAGACATAAGACCTCCGAGTCCGAGCATTCATCGTCCTCAGCCGCACACGAATCCGTCGTTGCACTATCCATGTTAACTCATTCTGTCTCTGGCCAATTAGCTAAAACACCCCGCTGTTGTTTGACTCCTCCGTCACATAGCCGCTACATGCTAATGTTAGCTACATGCTAACGCTTTGTAGCAAACCGGAGACAGCGGAAGACGATACGTTAAATTTCAAAATAAAAGCGACGGAAAACTGCTGAAGGAAATATCAATGTATTATTTATAATTTCTTGTATTACTGCACGTATGACTGAAATCGGAATGTATATCTGTCGAACATGCCATGAAAAGCAAAATATAAACAAATTTATGGATAGAATAGGTTACTCTATTTTTTGACTGTGACATTTTTTAAACTAGAACATAACATTTAAAAGTAAATACTAGTGCTTTGGTTGATAAAATAACAAATATGTTAATTTTATTTTTGTTTTATTTCGTTTTAATGACAAAAAATGATGAAACAATGAAAAAAAATCATCGGAAATTCAACTTAGAGCACTTTGTTGTTGCGACTTTTCCTCAGTCCAGCGAGCCAGCACCCTAAAACGAGCGCACCCTAAACCCTGGGCGGGACTTCCTGTCTGTACCGGAAGTCCCTGTGTTGAGCAGGCAGAAAGGGCTTGGTCGGGGTGTCACCGGTCTTATCCGTGTATGTCTGGACGGCAGATAACCAGGCTGACGACGCTGCCGCCGCCGAAGCCGCGTAGATAAATCTCCACCTCGGCTATGCTGCCCTGAGAGCGCCGCGAGTATCCGCCCCGCCAAAATGTCTGATGTCAACAAGACTATTCAGAAATGGCACGCCAGTTTCAAGAAAGGCACAGACTTTGACTCTTGGGGACAATTAGTGGAGGCTATAGACGAGTACCAAATGTGAGTTACATTCAACATGTGTGTCCTGTGTTTGTACGATTGAGTGTAAACATCTGGAGCAGCGAGGGCGGCTTGTTTTCTGCTGTTTTTAAGCCTGTCAGCTCTGCAGAAGTTAGCCTCGGAGCTGTCAGTCAGCTCCCACAGCGGTAAATAAACCCTTCCCATCCATGACGTGATGTGGCATTTGTTGCAGAGGCAGCGGAGTCCCATCCCATCTTCATTCACAGAGGGGAGAAGAAAAAAAACACCCAGAGCTGAATGTTGTGTTTCTGTGTGTCAGGAGAAAAAAAGAACCAATATTCCTTAGAGTGTTGGGAAATAGTCAGCCACACCCTCTCATTGTTATGGGTGGGTTTCATGTGTGTTCAGTGAGGAAAGCTCTCTGCTTCTCGGAGGAGATCTGTCTCTCTGCAAGTTATTTCAGGATGTGATCATGTTTATGCAATAATTCATTTTTAATGACACGTTTTAGATTTCTTTAGTGCAGAAAGATGAATTGACAGTGTCCCATGTTGACCAGAAGGGGGCGCAAAACAGCCCACTGATGTGACAAAACGTCTTGGAAGTGTTTCATTAACACCTAACTGTGCTCATTAATCCAGATTAGCAAGACAGCTGCAGAAAGAGGTCCAGAATTCAAATTCATCAGATTTCACAGAAGAGCAGAAGGTAATAATTGACCAGTCTGCTGGCTCAACTGACCCGCTTTGCTTCAAATGACAAAGATCTTGTTTCTTTATGTACATTCAGAAAACCTTAGGAAAGATTGCAACATGTCTGGAGATGAGAAGTGCCAGTTTGCAGGTTTGTGTTTTTATGTTTTTTAATCTTTTTTTTGTGTGATTGTGGATAAATGATGAGGCTAAACTCCTTCAAAATAAAAGCTGCAGAACAACCAGATTGAGAAGATGCTTTTTTGTTGTTATTTTGCTCTTGGCGTCATTATTTTCAATATTTTTATGGCAGTTTGTCAGTTTTGCATCATGTTTTTTTCTCCTTTTGCAGCAGTTTGTGGTTATCTTTTATTTGTTTGCACTTTTTTTCCCTGTCTGTGTTTGTAGGTTTATGGATTAGTATCTTTTTTCCCCATCTTTATTGCTTTGTGATACAATTTTAGTTTTTTTTTCACAATTTCCTAATTTATGTAGCAATATTTGATGTTTTTATTTCAAAATAAACACTCTTTCCAACTCAAAAATACAAAAAAAAGCACAAAAGTTGATTAAAATCACTCAAAACTTCATTTCCGATCACATGGTGATCATCCCCATATAATATATTTATTACCACAGTAAGACACGAACTTAAACATTTCTGCTGAGCTCTGATCATTTCCTGTCTGTGCGTCTCCTCAGTGCACACAATCACAGGAAGAGTTCAAGTTAGAAGACCTGAAGAAACTGGAAACCAGTGAGTTTACGGACGACTGCTCAGCTGCTCGTTTTCCAGGAGTTGTCGTTAAATTCTCACCATCCTGTGTCTTACAGTAATAAAGAACATCCTCAGCCATAACAAAGAGTTCCCCTTCAACGTCCAGCCGGTGCCATTAAGGTAACATTTATCCTTAAACTTCAGCGTTTTTTCAAAAAGGGGTAAAGATTCAGAGGGGAGCATGTTGCCATGGATACAGAGAGTTAAAAAAAACGCATAGTAGCGAGTCGTGTGATGGAACAGATCTTTTCTCTCCATCAGGAAAATCCTCGCTCCAGGTGAGGAGGAGGACCTGGATCTGGAGGAGGAGGAGGATGCACCAGCAGGAGCCGGCTCAACGGAGGCGTTCCCGCCTAGAGCTCCCGGTACTCTCGCTGCTCCATCTCCATCTCGCGTGTTGTTGTCTCAAAACGTCCGTTTGACCGTGCATGTTTCTGTTCTCTCTGTCGGCGCTGCGCTGCATGGCTTCTTCGTTCATCTCTGCCTGCTTCCTTTGCAGCTTCTCAAGGTACAGATTCATGTGAACACGAGAGTCTGAGCGTGCGTCCTGGTTTCATCAGGACCACGCCGCTGTTGGTTGTAAAGCTTCGTTAAATTATCTCCAGAATCAGATGAAATTTAAAAAATAATCTATTTGCTAAAATTTATGTAAAAGTAGAAACATTTGAATCTTGAATGGATTTAAAACGAGCTAAACATCTGTTTATTTCTGTCAGGAATCACTGAAAACACTAACTTTCATCTGTTTAGGTACTTTGTTGCCACGGTTACCTTCAGAACCCGGGATGACACTACTTACTCTGAAGATAGAGAAGATTGGGTTGAAGGATGCTGGACAGTGCATCGATCCCTACATCACCGTCAGCGTGAAAGGTACCACCTCCGGCCGGACTTCACTTTCAGTCCAGTTGTGTAAAAAAAACCCAAAACAAAACCATTTTTTTGTGTTTTTGCGTTCTGCCCTCCAGATGTGAACGGCGTGGACTTGAACCCGGCTCAGGACACGCCTGTAGCCACCAGGAAGGAGGACACCTACATTCACTTCAGCATAGACGTGGAGATCCAGAGACACATAGAGAAATTACCAAAAGGTAACAGCAGCTGGAGCTCAGGGCTCCGAAAAATCAAAACGAGCAGAAAAACGCTCTTAAATGATCCAGGCAGCTGCTTCCTTCATTTAGGATTTAAAAGTTCTAAGTTTTAGTTTTAAGTGGAGAAAATTGAGGCGATACCTAATCTGTGTGTGCTCAGTAAAAGTTCCAGATATCCAGGTCAGACCTTTCTGCGTGGAACTTTCACGTTCTCCTGGTGCACGGGTGCGTTTCCTCAGGTGCTCCAGTAAAAAAACGTCTTTACTTCCTTGAACATGTCTCACTTTGGAAATAACGAGGTCACGAGAGCTTCATCGTTCACAAATCCCTCCTGAGGGTCTTTGATCTAAGCGTAAAACGTTCTGATGGCGTTCCTGAAGGTGTAGATCCCTGTGAAACTGACTGGGGATCAGATTTAGAGCTGCATTGTTAGTTTTGGGGAGTTGAAACCTGAGATGGCCTCCTTTTGACAAAGATGTTTTTTTGTAACTCCAGGATGACCACGCCCTGGACGACTAAAACCTTCACCTGCAAGTTTGCAGATGAATATTTTTCGATGCAAACTCAAAAATTCTCTGATTCTTCCAGGAGCAGCCATCTTCTTCGAGTTCAAGCACTACAAGCCCAAGAAGAGGTTCACCAGCACAAAGTGTTTCGCCTTCATGGAAATGGACGAGATCAAAGCCGGACCGATCGTCATCGAGCTGTGAGCGCTCCTCAAAGTGACTAAAAACAAAAAAAGACACTAAAACATGACGTAAAACGTGATTCTTTCTTGGATTTCAGGTACAAGAAGCCGACGGACTTTAAGAGGAAGAAGCTGCAGCTTCTCACAAAGAAACCACTTTATCTCCACCTTCATCAGACGCTACACAAGGACAACTGACTCCTCATCAGCAATACCAAATCCACGAGTGTGTGAACACAATAACACAAACTGATCTGGATGCTCCTCACACACACACACGTCTCATTTGTTTTCATTCTTCGTATAAAAACCTGAAAAGCGCGGTTTTATTTTATTTCCTAACAACTCGTAGCACGTTAAAGCCGTCAGAACCACCTCACGTTCAGTCTTCCACATTTATTGCTTTGCAGGGACGCTGGTGAGTTTTAGTTTGCGTAACTGGACTCTGGACTTTAAACCAAAAACCACCCAAACATTAACCCCTTAATCGCCATCTGGGAGGGAATAAATAACCGATATTTGCACTTTTATTCCAAATGAAGGTTTCTGTTGTTTAAATGATCCGCTTGAAGGATTTTGGAGGCGCTGATGCCGTTCAGCGTTTGTGGGAGTTGAGGGGTTAATGTCAGAACCAGAAACGTCCTGAACTGTTGATTTAAACTCTGTCAAACATTTATCATAAAGTTTTGCCAAATGTTCAAATTTATCGCCTCATAATGGGTTTGAATCGTGAATTAACAGCTTTTTTAACTGGAATTCAAGTGTAACAGTTCATGAATGTATTTTTTGTGCACGTTTAACATCCTTGTATTGTTCTGCTTTAACATCTTTAGTGAGATTTCTGTAGTGGCTTTAATTTATCAACAAATCTTTTTATTATTATTTAAATTTGGGGGGAAATGAACCCATCTTTGCTCGTTTTAACTCCAAAACTCACTTATTTTTTGAATTATTCATTTAAAAATGTCAGCACTAAATCATGGGATATAAATGAAGCCATTTTTTTATTTTCAAACAAGCATAAATGAAATTTAACACTAAACAAATGCAGCCATACCATTACTGGTTTTTAGTTTGAATCCTGTTCATATACTGTATGTGTTTTATTACGTTGTAATTCATGTATTATACTACCTTAAATCATTTTAAAGTATTTAAATACTCAGCAAACGTGTTTCATAAATAATAAAATGAATGAATGCCCTACGAGTTATTTAATGTTGTAATTCAGTATTAAAGCTTTACTTCCTGTTGGGAGATGAAAATAGATACAGGATGGTTTCTGTTCTTAAATAATAGAACAGTTAGTTTTGAATCTGCTGCAACTTATCAGATGGTTTATCTCTGAGCTAAGTTGCATTTTTACCAGACAGAGATGTTCAGAATAAAGCTTTTATTTTGAAAGGTCAGAGTTAAATGTTGATGTGACATCACATCCGCTCTTTAGATTTTATTTTTGACATAAAAAAAACCTGAGGATGAAGCAAATGGATGTTTCGTTCCTGATTTAAGATGAACTCAGTTACAATGTTTTTAATTTCTAATAAATCGAGACTAAATCTGAGAATTTCACATTTAATTTATGCATTATGCACTTTTTAAATCATGTAGTTTATTCGTTTAATCCTAAAATCAAAATAATGGATAATTACTGCCCTTATTTCCCTGATCAGCTTCAGTCACATGATGAAAAAATTAAATCCTGAGGTTAATAATCCACTTTTTAACAGATTCTGTGTAAATATCTCAGCTGGTAGAAGCGATAATCAGAATTAAATTGATGAAAGCAGAAATATAAGAACATATAAAACAAAAAAATACATGACAGACTAGAAAAAAGGTGGTTTTATTTTACTTCAGGGTAGCTAAAACTTTTATCTTCTGTCGTTTTTGGGGTAAACGATGGATTTTGTTCTTAAAAATTAAAATGTATTTATTTCCCTCTAAATCCCATAAAACAGCTGATAACACTGAAAGCCTTTACAGTCTTTATTATTAAAAGTTTCTATCAACATAGTAAAATAATTTATACATTTGCCCTTCAAATCACACGTTTCCTGAAATGCTCAAACTTAAACCTCTATTTGTGGTTTTTTAATTTCCACAGGAAACATGAAAAATGTGCCCTTTAAAAATCATTTCTAAGTATTATTGCACAATAAGCTGTTTAAGTGTCTCCCTCTCTCTGATGATTCTTTTATATTTAAATAATTATCACGGACTTTTTTTATTGTTTAATAACAGAAATTTGAAAACCATGATGATTTATTTTTGGACTGAATTCTGGGTCAATCGGGTCGGGGGTACTGCGGCTGGTGGTGTTTAAGGCTCGACCATCGCTGGCCTCGCTGAGTCCTGAGGGGCCTCCTGCTTCGTGTGCGGGTCCTGGCCGGGGCCGCTCTGAGGGTGACCAGGAAAGGGCGGGACACCAGGAGGGAGGTCCTTCAGGGGGCTGGTGAGGTCTCGTGGTCCTGGGTAGCGCATGTCAGGAGGGAGGACGGGTGGACGGGGTCCCATAGGCCCTCGGACTCCTAAAGGTGGTTAAAATAACGACACTCAGCTTCTTTTTTTGATATAAAACTAAACAGGAGTCAGAAAACAACCTGAACGTACCGGGTGGTGGATGCATTAAAGGACGGAAATGTGGCGGTGGGGGACACCGAGGGTCACCTAAAGGTCCAGGAGGACCCAACCTGGGGTGGAATACAAGTCCATTGGCAGGTCGAGGTCCAAACTCTCCCCCCATGGGTCCAGGTGGGGGCATACCTGGGTGTCCGTTAATGGGAAGAGGCGGACCGTGAAAAGGAAGAGGGACATTTGGAGGAAGAGGACCAGGTGGGAGTTGGTAAGGACCTGGTCGAGGTGGTCTGTAAGCTCCGGGTGGTGGCAGGCGGATGTTGGGTCCAGGAGGGAGTAGAGGGTCGTGGGGTCCGGGTGGAGGTCCTTGGACCATGGAGCCGGGGGAGTCTCTGATTGGAGACACCAGGAAGGACCCGGGTCCCTGAAATGTCACGAGAAAAAATGTTTTCTTTCATTTTTATTTGAGTTTAGAGGGATTAAAACAGGGGTGTTCAATTCCGGTCCTGGAAGGCCGGTATCCAGCATGTTTTAGTTTTAACCCTGCTTCAACACACCTGATTTCAATCAGCAGGTGATTAACAGGCTGATGAGCTGCTGCACAGGTTATTCAACCACTGAATCAGGTGTGTTGGAGCAGAGAAACCACTAAAACATGCTGGATACCGGCCCTCCAGGACAGGAATTGAATACCCCTGGATTAAAACGTTAGTCGTGCAGCAAAACGGTCAACGAACCACAAAGTTTATTCCCAAACCAGAAGTGCTTTAAGCCAATCACATGACCAGGAACCCAGATGATCAGGTGAGAAGTCAGACCACACAAACTCTAAACACTAAACCCACAGGTGTGCTTTCTGTCAGCGCCGTACGTGAAACCACAAACTCAGCCAGAAAACACGCTGTTACAGCATTCCCATCATTCCCAAAGAAGCCTTTAGGACGTCCCGGTGGAGTTGGAACACCTTCATACTCACAGGCTCTGGACTCTCTGTGGAAGCCACAGCCTGACTTTCTGCTTTGATCTGTGGATCTGTCGTCTGTTTCAGAGCAAGGACACATGCAACTGGGATTTAAGTCAAAGCTCCGGGTCTACGGGTGGGAGAAGGGTTACTGGGAATTAACTGGTTATTTCTGATGACTTACACTTCCATCCAGGTTGGCTGGAGACGAGCTCCGGGGGCCCATCATGTCTGAAAGGAAATAAATACAAACAAATGTTACCGTCAGGATCAAAACAACCAGGAAGTACTGGAAAAAAGAGACTCACCCATCCCAGGGATGTGTTTGTTGTCAGGGTAACAACCATGTGGATCAGATGGAGGACGAGGACCTGAGGAAAGGACGTTTATTAGACGTCTCCATGGAAACAAACTTCAGATCAAATGTACAAATTCAGACCATCTTCTCCAACTTGACTCTGGTGTAAAAAGGTACAAAACAAACTGATGGTTCGACTGAAAAAAGCAAATCAGAGGGAGGAAGCGGGTGCAGGACACGATGTCGACAAAGGAGGAAGTAAAGGAAAATGTCAAAGGGAAAGAGCTGAAAAGAAACAAAAACAAGCGAAGAAAAAAAGTTTAAAGGCGTGGAAGGAAAGAAGGGATGATGTCCAAAGTGGAGGAGGTGAAGGGATCCGATCGGACTCACCATATGGGTCGATTCTTCGCCCGACCGGGGCGGAAGGAGGGCGTCTGGGACCCTCGATCATTATCGGAGGAGACGGAGCGCCCCCACTCACAGGAGAGGGCCCGTATGAGTCACCTGTTACAACCAAACCATCAGTTTAATCCTGACAAATAAAACCACCGTCCGACGTTCAGAGAGGGCTTCGATCCGGGTTCTCCCCAGGAAACGCAGCAGGAATACAAAATAAAACCCTGCAGGCTCTTCGGTGCTGTTAAAGGAAATAAAACACGCGGCAGCGCGTGTGTGCGCTCACCTTGGCGAGGACCCGAGGGCTGACCGGGATTGGGCCTGAAGAGAGGAGCGCGGCGCTCATTGAGCTGAGAGGTGAGAACAGCCAACCTGAAAACGGGTCAGAATTCAGAGTTAGTCTGAGAAAAATGACTAATAAAATATGAATAAACAGAAAATAGAATAAAACGGACTTTTCACGCAGCTTTGATGATTCGAGCTTCTCCTGGCTCAGAGCTCGCTCTGCGTTCCGAGCGTTCACCTAAACACAAAGTTAGAAATTAGCATGAAAAATCCAACAGAACCAGATTTAAGGAGAGTAAAATCTATGCAGCTCACCCAGTTGGAATGGGTTTTATTTTCCTGCTCTTTTATCTAAAAGAAAAGAAAAGAGAAGTTCACGCTGGGCTGACGTTTCTGGAACTGCTCTGGATTATTTTAGATCCTATCAGACTCCACCTGCTCTTTATAGACTTCTTCTGTCTTCTTCATCTGCTCCTCCATCTCGTTGATGCGCTGCCGTAAGATTTTAACCTGCTCCTCTGCTTCCAGAGCTTTACCTCCCACCTCCGACAGCAGGTTCTCCTTGCTGCGTCGCTCCAGCTCCTCCTTGGTTAGTCTCCTGTGACGCAACAGAGCAAATTAAAAACCGTCCCAACACAGGAAATCCCAACGCCAGCTGCTGGCCTCACGTACTGCTGCAGGGCGTTTTCCTTCTGTTGGTACATCTCAACCATGATTTCATTTTTCTGCTGGAGGATCTTGAACTGGCTTTCGATCTGGCTCTTCTCGCCTTTCAGCGATCCGATCGCATGCCCCAGCTCCTGGTGCTTTTCTGACAGATCAGTGAGAAGTGTTTACATTGTGTGGATCGTCTGTCCTTTAAAATGTTCTTTTCAGAGACCAACTTACCTTCTAGTTCCTTTCTAGACTTTTCTTCATTCAGTAACTTGGCCATAAAGCGGTCCCGCTCCTCTTCGACAACAGTGAGGGTGGTCTGAATCTGCCGGAATTCAAATAAAATTCAGTCATCTAACACTAAAGGGATTCATTTGTCACCTTAGATGTGATCAAGAGTGGCTCTTACCCTGGAAACATCCATCATCTGCTTGATTCTGTTTTTTATGACTGTATTTTTATCTGTTAACGACACACGGAGACCGTCAGACACTTCTGGAACAAGTTGAGCTTGTTTTGTTCAATCCAGAGTCACAAACTCACCAGATGCAACTTCGCCGTTTGCTAAAACTTTGGCATCACCTTTCTGAAGATCACAAGCGTCCAGGTCCACCAGAAGATCCGACAGCACCTAAAGAAGAAGTTTTAACCTTCTGTCATGATTCTGACGAATCCAGAAACATCTCAACCGTAATAAAAAAAAAAACCTGACCTCCAGGTTGTGATCTTTCAGCATCACAGAGTCCTCCAGCTCCTTCTGGGACTTTTGATAAACTTTAATCTTCTCACTCAGCTCTTTGTGCTTTTCCTCCCAGCTTTTAATGGTTGCTTTGAGCTGTAGGGATGATCGGGGTCAGAGGTTAAACCTCGGAAAAGGATGAACAACTCTAAAAGAAGCGTGTCGTCCTACCGTTTTGTTCTCTTCGCTCAGGACGGTAAAATCTTTCTGTAGACTTTTCTGTTGAGCGTTTCGTGCATCTTCACGGATCTTAGCCTCGTCCAACAGAACGGTCGTCTACAACAAACACGTTTATGTATCACAAAGACGAATAATAATAATAAAACTAGAGCTTTTAAATGAAAACTGCAGTAAGACTGAACCTTAGTGAGCGCCTCCTGAATCTTTTTCCTGCTCAGCTGCAACTTCTCTTTTGATTTCTCCAACTTTTCAATCTGGAAAAATCAAAACAATCACGGATCAGCCTCATTTTTCTGTAAAAGACAAAATAACAAGAAAAGAAATTCAACAGTTACCCTGCTATCAGTTTCTAAAGAGAGAGTGCGCTCTTCTTCGAGCATTTTTGCGTATTTGTTCTTTTCTTCAATCAGCTGATCGTAAATTTTTTCTGCTTCGGAAACTTTACTCTGCAAAAAAAGCAACAAAAAAGTCAAATGTGTATTAATCTGTGGGTAAAACTGACTCACTAAAAACTTCACCACAATGTAAATAAAATGCATATTTTCCTCCATACTGCTTACCTCCAAGTCTTTAATTCTTTTCGTTTTAGAACTAACGTTTTCTTTCGATTGTTTCTGACTTTCTTTCAGCTGTTCAGTCTTAAAAAAAAAAGAAAAGCACAAATTTTATTTATCCATTTTTCAAAAAGCTCATTGACGTTTACTCCCATTGACCCTGCAGCTCACCTGCTTCTGGAGTTCAGATATTTTGGCGAGAGCGCTGGATTTCTCTTTAATAAGAGCCTGGATTTGCTCTTTGAGTTTTTTGTCATCCACTTTTTTTGTTGCCCCAAACAACAAAAAACATGATAAATGAGACTTTACACAAGTTTATATAGAAAATAAATAAATAAACAAAACAAAAACTCACCAAGGTATTCTCTCTTCTTTACCTAAAATAAAATTCAAAAAGTTAACGCTGACACAATCACCTGATTTAATGTAGCTTTAGGGCAAATTAAGCATCCAAATCTAGCGTATCAGTACAGTTTTTACATAAAAACATAAATATAACAACACCTACTGCCAATACAGTCCTCCAGAAGAAGAGGATGAAGGTGAACACTCCAACCAAAGCAGTGATGACAACAGCGTGCCAGGGAACACCGAACAGTGTCTCCCCTGGCTTCCACTCCTCGGGAAGCAAAGAAATCACCTGAAGAACAAAATCAGCTTTTACACTAAAGAAAGTATCCTTACAAAAACTGTTCAGCATTAAAAACAAAACATTAACAAACATCCTTGTCGTTTTTATGTATCAAATCAGAATGACATTGTCAAACAAGGACAAAAGCAGACAGAAAAAATCCACCTAAAGCCAACCTAAAAGAAAACTCAATATATATGAAAGATATCCTCCTCAGACTGGGATAAAGTGAACCAAAATCCAATCAGTAAGAGGTCAAGTAGGCCCAATCATACCATGATCACATCAGGTTAGCACACAACTCACAAGCAAAACTTCTAGAAAGATTAAAATACGTCTGCAGCTTCACTTAAAAAAAAATCATTGTAGTTTTTTATGATCCTGAAAGTTCCAACACTTCCTGGCCTGTGCATATTGGTTCAGTTACACTTTTGAACCAATTAAACACAAAAGACTCCAGTAAAACTCTAGTAGTTCAGCTAAGAACACACGCAATATCCAACATCCTCTTTTCATCTTGTTCCCCAAACACGATTGCACAAGTCTCTTAGCCCAAAACGTAACTACTTAAATGATCATCAAACTCAGAAAACATAATTGAAACAAGAAATTGAAAATATATCAATTTAGATTGTAAATTCAGCAGCAACAAGTCTGTTTTCATCAGCCAAATGCTTATCTACACGTCAGCAGGCCAGAACAGCATAAATAATATTGAACATGAGTGCTCAGATGAGTAAAATAATGACTTACATGCTGCATCTCCTTTAGAAAGAACACATATATGTGATCTGGCTCCATTAAAGGTGGTTTGGGGAGTTTTTCACTCTCCAAGCTCATGTTAAAAACAAGAAAGCAAGCCAAGAGCTTCTCTGACAGATATTAGCTCTGTTGCTAGCCGGTTAGCTATATTCTTAGTGATCCCTATAGCTGAATTAACGCTAGGCAGCCGGTGGAAGTTAAGTAGTATTTGTTTGAAAAACAAAATAACGCTCCTACGAACACTACAAATGTCAAAACAGTCAAACAGATGCGTGTCAACACCAGCACGGTAACGGTAAAAAGCAGCCGTCATTCACCGTTGCTAGCAAAACAAAATAAACATTAGCTTAGCTCAGTTTAGCTAGGAGCTCAAATATCTACGAATTTTATTGCAAAAAAAGCTTGAAAAACAAAATTATCCAACAGGCAAAAGTCTGTAATACGGCGGTAAGTTCGTAGGTCTGCCTTCCAAAATAAGGCCCTCCGTAGCTCCACTAAAGCCAGCTCAGCACCGGCTGTGTTGAACTTCAGCCTACACGACGATGGTCAACTGACAGGGGGAGGACGGTGAGGCGTTCAGGGGAAATCGGAAGTTCCCATAACACAGAGAGGCAGCAAGCACAACAGGCAGTTCGATGATGCGTTCAAAGCAAAGACTGTATATATAAGAAGACGACTTGTAATAATAGGTTATTAACCCTAAAGGGATTACATTTAACTTCCTGTAACGTAATTTGCCAAGATGAACTTTAAGTAACCTAATATGTGTCTTCCTTGACCAAAATCTTCTTTAACTCTAACCTCAAATCTAATAATAATTCAGATAAACAAGCAGAACAGTGACTTTCACCCAAAGTCAAACACAACCATTCTCTCTGACACTTCTTGTGTGAGGGTATGTTACTGTTGCATGACAAAAGTAGAAGTAGTATTTCTCAAACTTACCACCTCAGTCCACTCTGCAGTTTTATTCTTGACTACAGAGAAGAGGCAGCCCACGTAAACAATTCCAGTTGTGAACAACCCACTTTCCTCCTCGTGTGCATCAGTCTCTGTCTCCACTGGATCCATGGATCCTTACGGGAGAAAAGTTGCAGTTTAGTTTACGTTTGTTTGTGTATTTACTCTCAGTTTAACATTTTATTAAAAATGCTTAGAATAATCTCATTGGGGAATTCAGGATGTCAGATACAAGTAGAGAAGCTTTGTTTTCCCCATTTCAATTTACATGCCTGCAAAACCAACTGACTTTATCAAAAAACAAACAATTAGCTATGGTTAGTTAACCAACCCGATGGGGAGTGTTCGGTTTCACTCTGAGCCTCGAGGTTTGCATCTAGTGGAGTTTCCAGAGTGGCAGGAGGGACCTCTTGCTCCTCGTCCGGGACGGTGAATCTCGGTTGATCATCTTTGTTTTCATTAAAGTGTTTGTGATCCTCCTTGAGGTTGACATCTGGTCTGGGAGTCACTTCCTCCTCTGCAAGCTTAGCTGGCTTTGCCTCCTGATCCGTTACGGTGAGGTTGTCATCAGGAAAGATTTCAGGGGGGTTGTTGACGTTTTCTTCGGCGATGTGGGGTGTGTCTTCTTCAACACTCAACTGAAGTTGATCTGAAGTTTAAACAACATAAAAAAAGAAAAACTCATTTAATTACAGGATTAATCACAAGACGTTTGGATCATGAACTAATTAAATTAACTGCTTTATGACTCCAAATCACAGATGGATCAAGCTCACAACAGCCCCAATTCACATGAGATAATCAAAAAGAATCTACAAAGCAGACCGACCGTTAACGTTGTCCAAAGAGATTTCTGTTGCTAAAGGTGCACTGTCGCTTAACGTGGAGTATTTTCGTCGCAGGCTGAAAGCGAGCTCCTGAAAGTCATCCAGTAATTCTGTTTCCTCATCCAAGTTACTCGTGTCCATGTGGTGCTCATCCTTCTGTTTTGCATCCCGGTTATCCAGCATCTTCTCAATCTCGTCCAGGATGGTGTTTTCAGAGGCTTCCAGGATGCTCTCGAGTATGATTTCGATGTCCTGCGTGGCGTCTGTTTGAGCCAAACGAGTAGCCTGCAACTCCGTGTCCAGATCAGAGAACATGGCCTCGATTTTATACAGATTCTTTAGACCCAGAAGCTTCTGGACCCGCTCCATTCTCTCTTCTGAAAAGTGGTCTCTAATCAGAGGTAGTCTCATTACGCCATTGCTGTACTCTTCTGGCTCTGGAGCTGACTCAGCTGGCTGCTTCGTTTCAGATGGGGGTTCATCAGTGTGTGTGTCATCTGACTGTGACTTAAAAAGTGCATTTTCATCTTCAAGTAACTCCTCCTTTTCTTCATCATCATCATCATCCCGCTCTGTCTCTGGAGCTCCGACAGCTTCTTCCTCTTCTGTTTTGGGTTGCTCCTGGATCTCTGGAGGTCTGACATCTTCCTCTTCTGTTTTGGGTTGCTGCTGGATCTCTGGAGCTCTGACATCTTCTTCCTCTTCTGTTTTGGGTTGCTCCTGGATCTCTGGAGCTCTGACATCTTCTTCCTCTTCTGTTTTGGGTTGCTCCTGGATCTCTGGAGCTCTGACATCTTCTTCCTCTTCTGTTTTGGGTTGCTCCTGGATCTCTGGAGGTCTGACATCTTCCTCTTCTGTTTGGGGTTGCTCCTGGATCTCTGGAGGTCTGACATCTTCCTCTTCTGTTTGGGGTTGCTCCTGGATCTCTGGAGCTCTTACATCTTCTGTTTTGGGTTGCTCCTGGATCTCTGGAGCTCTGACATCTTCTTCCTCTTCTGTTTGGGGTTGCTGCTGGATCTCTGCCTCCTCTACAGATGATTCTATTTGACTGTTATTGCTTTCCACAGAAATCTGATCAGGAAGCTTGTCATCTGCTGCACGTTGGTCAGCTTTGACATCCTGGTCGATTTCACTTTGGGTAACGACAGATTCCTGATCAGTTACAGTTTTTTCATCCAACTCGTTATTTAAATCCTGCTCTGCCTCAACACTACCGTCCTTTATATCATCATTCTCATTCATTTCTGTATCTTTTGACTCCACTTCTTCTTCTTCTATGTCTTTTTTGTCGTCAGTGTTTTCATGAGTTGTTTTAGTATCAGACGTGTCACCATCGAGAATGCTAACAATGTCCTCTTTTGATACCGGATCCACGGACACGCTACTATCTTCGGTTTGGTGGTGCTTCTGCTCCTCGTCGGCTGATTTTAATGTTTCATTCAAGGCTTCTTCTCTTTTGATCACTTCTTTGACACTTTCATCACCTCCATCGAGAAAGTTTCTGTCAGAGTTGTTGGTATTTTCTGGAACATCCTGCCCCACAGCGTAAAAACGAGAGGGCTCTTGGGGAAGTGGTGTGTTCTCCAGGGCGTCTTGGGATTCAGCTTCTGTTTTCTCTAAATTCTCTTGGATTTCTGATTCAGCGTCCTTCTGATCCTCCTCCTCATCATCGTCATCTTCTTCATCAGAACTCTCATCTCCTGCTGTGACCTCTCCTCCTGTTACAACTGAGAACACAGTATCTCCGATTGATGTCCACAGGTTCTTCTCCTCCTCTTTCAGTGGTTTATCATCCTGTTTTTTTAAAGTATCCAGTGCTGGCTCCTCAGCGGAAAAAGCCAGGAGTGGAATTTCCTTTTTATCATCTGTGACAACATCCCGGTGATCTGCTGCGTCTTCCTTGTCCTCCTCTTCTTGTGGAGTGACTTTTGTGGTGGTTTCTTCGTGAGTGACAACGGCATCAAAAGTTGCTCCGAGGGAAGTTTTCAACTCAGGGATCTGCATTCCTTCAGAAACGGATACTTGTTCGTTAACAAAATCACCTCGGAGCACAGATTCCACTTTGAGTGTGGAGGGTTCTTTTTTGGCTCCACTTCTTTCCGACACATTTTCCAGAGACGATTCCACTCCAAAGTGTTGCTGAACTTTTTCCTCTTCCACAACGTCAGGCACAAGCTCTGCATCAGACGCTACGTCTCTTATTAGAGGCGATGATGTGTTGAGTTCAAGTTTAGGTGAAGAGGCACTTTGGTCATCAGGAACTTTTCCAACATCCTCAGAGTTATCATGATGCTCTGTTGGTTTTTCAATCTCAGCCCCTCGTTCTTTTGATGGCTGCGTTTCCGTCTGCGTGCTCTCTGCCTCTGGGATTTGGACAGATGTTTCATTGTTTTCCCCGTCGCCCTTCTCCATCGACGGGGCTAAGAGCACATCTATGTCGTAATTGTCAAATTTATCGTATCCAGTCTCAAAACAGACAAAATCTGTTTCCTATAAACAAAAAGAAAAATCCATGATCGTTGCATGTTTACAGGTCAAAAATTGAAAGCATGTTTCATCGAATCAAACAAAAAATCTGCAGGTTTTCATTTTCACACACCTCTGCTGGAACCTCAAGTTCTTTGTCAGTATAAAGGTGGTTTACTGCAAGGAGGTCCTTTGGAAAATAGCCAAAGCTGCTTCCAACCTTTAAAACAAGAGATAGTGTTATTAGAATGAGAAAAGTCAATCTAAATGAAAAACACAGTAGTAAAGCAGTAAATATTACTGTATACTCACACTTCCAGCCCACATGTCAGCCCTTCTTCCAGAAAGTTTGTAGTAAACATATATAGTTTCAGATTTCTTGAACGAAAGGAACCGACAATCAGGTCCTGAGAAATCTTTCACAGCTCTCCCTCGACATAGAAGCACTGGAAAAGCGAAACGCTGTTATTAATAACAATAATGATTCACATAGTTCATATGTTTTTAAAACTGAAAAACAGCAAAATTAGCAATCTCTGTCTCTAAACTGTGATGCTGAGCATTTTCTCATTGTGTGGTTAATTAGAAAATTAGGGTTCCTTTTAGATAATTAGCTCATGGAATATTTTTTGACAACATTGGTTTTTAGGATTTAATCAGCATGATTCCCTAAATCTAGACATTCAAATTTTAGCGTATTAAACCTGAAAGGTGTTGGGCAGGTAGTTTGCAACAAAAAAAAAAAGAAGAAAAGAGAAAAAAAAAGGTTTAGAAATTAACAATCAAGCTAATTTTCTTTAAAAAGTCATATATTTATTTATTTCTTATCGACTTCTGCTTTTGTGCCGGATATGGTTAAATAAATTTAAACTTTACACACAAATAAACAGATTAAATGAACCTAAGTTGATCAATAAAAAGCTGGACAGTGATTTCTGACTGAATATTACAGTAATATTAGCTAACAAAGCAGGATGAGAGTGCGTGTCACAGCAGGGGTACCGTTTTCGCTACAACACCGGCCGGTGGCTAATTTGTTGCTAACGTTAGCTTTCGCTTCCTCCCAGCGAGGCAGGCCGGAGCTTGCAGCCAAAAACCAGGCACCAGCCAAACAAACGACTTTATAAAGCTAAAGTTACCCGACATTCGCCGTTTATTACACAACTAAACGGCCTCGGAACAACCACAGGAGGCAGTCAAGGTCGCACATATCGACTGGCAACACGTCAAGAGATAAGGCGCAGTTTATGACCAGCCGTAGTGTCGGGATGAGAAAAAGACGCATCGTTGAAAATTCCCTCATTAGCTGCTGGCTACGTAGAAGCCGAACTTACTGCTGCACTCCTCGTCGGCGCATCTTTTAAAGTCGGAGAACTTTCTCTCCAAGGCTGTGGCTGTGATAAAGTTAAATAAAAAGAATAAACAGCCCTGTCGGTAAAAATGTTTTGCTGCCATGTTGGCAGTTTGGTAGCCTGGCTTCTTGACTCCGCCGCTGGAGCGCGAGGCGAGCTCTGCTCTGCTCTGCAGGAGCCAGGAGGAGCGGACACGTCAGCAGATCGGATCCGGCTGGGTGTAGACCTCAGATCGGTTTTCACACGATCCAATGAGTGGGTTTGATTTGGGTTCTTCACATGACTGTGTCAACAATCTCAAGTACATTGTGCAGATATGATTAAATAACATCTTGTCAGTGCAGATTATTTAGAAAATATCCAGAATTTTCCTCCTGTGTCCCACATGGAATTTGATGCATTTTATTTATAGATTTGTTTTCTGCAAAGATCCAGAAGAAAATGTCAAATGTAAAGTATACATAAGTATCTCAACTTTATTTCATTGTGTTTTTACCATTAAAATAAGACATTTCATTTTCATGAAAAATTTTCAACATTTCCATATTTTACAGGATAAATCTTACATGTGCTACATTTACCACGTTTTATTCCAAGTGCTGCTGGTACTTTGTGTCATATTTTGCACTTTTATAAAACATTGTTTGATATTTAATACAAAAATCCTCATCCAAGGTGCAGCAAATGATGGGTCTTTGGGTGCTGCGTTAGTTTTGATCAAGTTTGTGTTTGATTTAGTTTATTGCTCTTGTGCTCATGATCTGTATCTGTTTTTCTAAGGTGGTTCTCCTTGCGCACCAGGTTTTTGTTGGCTTTAAACCACACCTGCTTTTGGTTATTTCCCTGAATGCCAATGTGGTTTTCCAAATTATTGTAGATTAGTTTTTTCCCCTCCAAAGACAGGAGTTGGAGTCTTTCCAGTCTTTGGTCACACTTCATGCAGAAAATGACAAAATTAAGACATAAAGCATTAACTATATCGCACCTTCTAAAAATGTTCGATAAGCCTTTCTTGAAGTTAAAGGAGGCAAATTTTGGATGGAACTCTTCTTTAATCTGTTTCCAAGTAATTGTATTTAAATATTAGATGTAGTAATAATAAGAATTCTTATAAAAGTAAACATTGTTGTTAATCATAGTACTAAATTTTGACCTTTTATTTGTCAGTGAATAAAGCAAATCTTTAAAAGCACAAACTGGGAATAAAAGGGAAATTAAAAAGCCAAAATGTCAACTTTATTGGATCTTTTTGTCATTTTCATATGTTAAATGGCCTGTATTTGTATAACACCTTCTTAGGGTTCTACAACCCCCAAAGGCACTTCACAACACAACCACTCATCCACACATTCACACGCTGGTGATGATGAGCTACAATGTAGCCACAGCTGCCCTGGGGCTCACTGACAGAGGCGAGGCCTGCCATACATTGGTGCCACCAGTTCCTCCGACCACCACCAGCAGAGCAGGCAAGGTGGGTTAAGTGTCTTGCCCAAGGACACAACAGCAGCATTCTCTGGTTGGAGCTAGGATCAAACCTGCAACCTTCCAATTACTGGACAACCTGCTATACCTCCTGAGCTACTGCTGTCCCTGATTGATTGGGGATTGTTTAGCAAACAATTAATTGAAGCTCATCCTACTATAAAACTGGTTATTCTGCATATTTTTAACTGTGAAAGTTCTCTATGGGAAGCAAAGAAAATATTCATAATTGAGCCACTATTTATTAATTTTTGGGCATTTCAGCCTTCCACGGGGCAGCTATTTCTGTAGACTCAGTGGTTTCTTTTAAAAAGCAGCTGAAAATCATCTGTTTAAAGGTTTAGAGTGGCTGTTGTGTGAACTGTTCTTCTTTTCATGCTTGTGTTTCTGTCATTTCTGTATTTTTTGGCTTCAGTGTTTTATTTTTTTTCATTTTCATTCCTATTTTAATCTTAATTTTTTATTAATATCTTTTTTAAATAATTTTTAAAACATTTCATTGTACTTGTGAAGCGCATTGTGACTTTTATTTTGAGAAGCACGCCTGTATTCTCTGCCCCGCCTTTTCCGGTTAAGGCAGCCAATCGCAGTGCAGCGTTCTCATCTACTTCCTTAGCCCTACTAAAAACGTGGGTTTTACGAATAAGTCGCATAAATATGTATCTTAATTGTATATACTGATATTATTAACACACTTTAAGATATTATCAGCGTTTATAGGTCATTTGTGTTAGCTTGTAGCATTTGTAGATTATTAAACAACCTTTAGGAACTCTAAAGCAACTTTACTACAGAGAGGAGGTAAGCTAACATAAGTTTGTTTACATGTGATCCTGCTGGATGATGGTTAATTATTTGATCCCGATTGGCTCTTTTTGGATAATAATAGTAATAGTAATAGAAAGTATTACTTTAGTATAAGAGGGGTAGATTCCCAGTCGTTCATTGACAGCTATGCTAAGAAGGCTGACTAGCTTGTGTGTTAGCAACACTCTGGAGTTTAGCTGTTTATGTCCTAAATTTGTAAATAGATACTCATAGAAAGCACTGCCATGTTTCTCTCTTATAAAATTTGGAGTAAAAAAATCTAGTAAACGGCTCTAGTTTTTTTTTTAATAATCATGTTTTAGATGCATTTGGCTATGTGGGATTTTCAGCTTCACTGGAAAATGGCTTTTGGAATATGTTATTTTCTTTGTTCAGGTGTTTCATATTGAGTATGGATGATCTGGATGACCTGGTTGGAGACTTTGCACCTGTCAAAAGCCTGGATGATGGCAGCGATTCCTCAGACAAAAGCTCTAGAAAAGGGCAAAAATCAAAGCTTCCTCTGGTTAAACCCCTGTCTGTAGGTGAGAGGCACAGCACAATTACAATCTTTTTTAAATTTTACATCATAGTAATACTAATAAAGTCACTGTGCATACATATACTGTATAAACCTATGCCAGATCCGCTGATGTGACCTGTGTCGAGTACTACGAAGCGATATTAGTGGCTTATCAAGTTTGAGATTTTCAGCATCATGAAGCTGGTTCATTTTTAAATGATGCTGGTACTAGATTAGAAATCACACATGTTGGCGTACCACCCTCTTATAAATACAGTCTTTGGTACCACCTCAACCAATCATTGCTCATAAACATGTTTAAAAATAAAAAGCCATCAGTGTGTAAAAACGGGAGTTTGTTTTTATTTTCTCCCCTAGCTAAAGCAGCTCAGGTATGAAAAAAAAGTAATCATGATTATTTTAGTAAGTTTTTAACTCGGGTTTATGTAATAAATATTACTCATTGAGTTGGAAAACACACTGCAACTATTTCTCCTCTCCAGCTGAAAACCCAACAGGACGACTGTGGAGCATCCAAGCATTAGATTCATATTCACTTGACCAAAGGTTTATGTCCTATATTGTATATTTTAATGAATAACTTCAGAAATATGTATTTCATCACCAGTAAACTGTCTTAAAAGCTCAAATTTTTTATAGCTGAATTTTTCTGACTTATATAAAGTTTAAAAAGTTCATATTTTAATGAGTACAGGTACCAATTTATGTCAGTAGGTGGCAGAGCTGCGCTGTTTACTTTTGTTTAGAACTTAAATGTATTTATTACACTAGAGTGAAAATAGATTTGAATAAAATGGCTAAAATCAGGCCTGATTAGGAAAAGAATCAAATATTTTTGTAATCTTCAGACATCAGTTAAAAACACCTAAAGACACCAGCTATCTAAACTTCTAATTGATCAATCACATGAAGAAAACAGACAATCCTGCTTAGAAAAGTTGCAGGAAGTGAGTATTTTTATGTTTGAGGAGCATAAATGCCTGGAAACAGTGTTGTTGTTTTATTGTGTTTAAATTATTTGAATGTTTTCAGAGATGGACAAAGAAACTGGGTTCAGACGAAGTGTTCAGATGTGTCTGGAGCATATCAGAGAAGCCATGCTGCATCATAAATGGCAGGAGGCAGCGGACTACATGGCGTGCTACCCGCAAATCCTAGAGGACCAGACCGGAGCCACAACGGTGTCGTATAAAGAGGTAACTTTTGTTTTATGTAAAAATCCTCATAAAATATTTGACCCCATTCAGCTTTTTATTTCTTGATTTTGTTGACCTGTACTCCAGCTTGTTTGGAGAATCAGCACCGAGATCCTTCACCATCATCCCAAATCAACAATGGAAGATTGCAACATCACCTATGAACGAATGAAACACTCGGGGGTTAAACTTTACCTGACGGTATGCTGGCTAACACTTGATGCAATGTACTTATTTAATCTATCTTTTTCTTAAAACACCGTATGTCTGTGTGCATTTAGATTTGCCTGGAGCATTGCTTCCACCTGCTGCTCCACGGTCAGATAGAAGAGGCGAAGCAGCAGCTGTCTGTCGCTGAAAGCTGGCGACACGGGAAGGAGTCGGCCGCTCAGCATCAGAAGGTTCAACTGATCCAGGCCCACAGGAGCCTGTTGGATTATATAATCTGGTGTGACAAAAGGCGTACTCGCTCTAAAAACAGTAAGGAGAAGCAGCATCCTTCATGCTTGTTTGATTTGTGGTCCTACACTGCCCCCTAAAGGTTAAATAAAGCAACTGCATCTGCTGCAGAGTAAAAAGAGAACACTTTGTTTTCTTTTCAGATCCCTTTGACTCTGATCACCAAGACTTGCATAACTACTTCAGACAAGCTTCTGTGCATCTGCAGGAGATTCTGAAGAGTCCAGGAGTCTGGGATCCATTTATTCTGAGTTATGTTGAGGTAAACACTCATCTGGCGCAGGCCTTGTAAAGCAGCACACGATCAAAATTCAGCTACAGAATATTTAAAGCTTGATTTACAAGGCGCTCAGAGCTAAATGACGCTAGCCGACACAAAAACGTTGCAAAACATGCATTTAACAGATGTTGAGCTAAAATTTGTTGTTAGTAGTTGAATCATTTACAACTCAGAGCCCCAACAGATCACGAGATTGAGTCTGATCTCCTTAAGTGTTTCTCCTCTAACAATTTTAAGGATGCGCCTGATAACCGTAACGGCTCTGAAGATAATTTTATCAGATATTCCTGCCGTGTGTGGTGTGTTAAGAGCGCTCTGGTCTGCTCGGAAGGAGTTCAGGACCGCTCCTGGAAGAGGATTAGAACCACTGAAAGAAAAGAAAAAAAGCGAATTCTGAGTTTCATTCTGAGATTAAAGTCAGAATTCTCTTCTTTTGGTTTTTTTCCTTTCAGTGGCCCTAATTCTCTTCCATAGTCTTTTGTTTTGAAAATCATCCAACAATGACCGAAGCCTTTGTTGTTCTTCAAACATCTTTTCTTTTATTCTGACGGTTAATCCCAGCATCCCTGCCTCTTGTCTCACTCTGACCGTATTTTGGCAGATGTTGGAGTTTTACGGGGATCACGAGGAGGCTCTTAAAGTCCTGAACAACTACGCGTCCAACAACAGTTTTCCGCCCAATCCCAACGCCCACGTGTTTCTATATCAGTTCCTGAAGAGGCACAACGCTCCCGAGAAGAAACTGATCAAAGTGTTAAAGGTAAAACCGCCCATAATACTTATATTTTATAGATTATTATATCTCATAAGTATTAGTTAGATTTACTGATATTTAAGGACACGTTTGCTCGTCCCACTTTCAAAATAAGTTGTTTTTCCTGTAGAATCTTCACTACTTAGTCCCGAGCCACGAGCTGATGCTGGAGTACAGCAACTTCCTGCTTCAGTCGGGTAATAACCACGAACACACAAAAATAAACTAAATGTGCATCCTTTCAGCTGGTGTCCTCATGATAATTTATTTTATGTTTTGTCTAAAGAGAAAGTTGGAGACTCTCAGAAAGCTTTAGGAGTCCTCCTGGAGATGCTGGACTTTGCCTGCTGGAGGAGCAACCTGGACGTGTGGAGGTGTTTACAGGCTGTCATTCAGGACCTGAGGCTGCAGTACGCACAGATTTATGAAACTTTTTACATTCCGTCATTCGTTTCCTGTTATAAATAAAAGTTAAAGGCGGATTTTCTGAGTTTTTGCTTGTATTTTAAACCAGAGACGACTGGGAGAGGATTGTCCAAGAACAGATGGCTTGTAGGAAAGATTGGTGGCCTGTTCTGCATTTCACGAGCTTCCACGCTGCTAAAGACTCGGACAGCCCTGAGCTTTGGAAAGTGAAGTCATCGCTCTTTAAAATCCTTTGTCCGGGTGAGTAAATGGATGTAAGCGGAGGGCCAAATGCAGAAGTTGAAATATGCAAATATCTAAATAACTGCTTTAAAACATCGTAAATCTTTGTGTTTTATAGTTTTTTTTACATTAAATCTTAAAATAAAAAGAACTTTCAAAAGCCGACTGCAGCATCTGATTCTCTAGTGACTATTTATTATTAATCCTTCAGATAACCCTCATATTTTTTCAGTTTGTGAAATTATTTAAAGGGTTTTGCTTGTAAAACGTTTGCTAATAAATGCACCACGTCTCCTTTTAACCTTGTTTTATTTATTATTTGTTTCCTGACAGGTCAAACTCTGGGATATAGCGGGAAAAAGACCTGAATTTGAGACTTTCAACATGTTTTATTCCAGGGAAAGGGTTCAAATCCACAGAAACACTTTCGTTTTTTTAAGTTTATTTCTTGAATTCTGTTATTTATACATCGAGGTTAAAGACGGGATTTCTCAAACCTTCAGGCGATAATTTGTTATTTTTGGCTGATTTTGCCTTTAGGCTCTACAGTTGTCTCACCACCAGGTGGCGCTCTTGTTCTGTTCTTTAAAAAAACAAGAACAATTGACTCAGTTTTTGCTTTCTGTAAACATTTTAATAAATCTGATCTGCAGCTGCTGATCGGAGGAGTTTAATCTCTTTTTTTTTCATGGCTGCTGCTAAAAACATCTGTTTTAGCTCAATTTCATATCAGTCAGGTGAAAAGATGAAGTGTAGTCTCTTATTAAAGTGTCATCAGTGCAGTTATTTGTCATTTTTGTGCCATTTTTAAAAAACAAATCCGTGAACATCTCTAGTAGCACGACCCGACCCTGGCCTTCAAACACAGACCCTTCCCCTCAAACCAGACACGTTCAGCTCGCCGCGGCGTTGGCCGAGCTGCAGCTCACTCAGCCATACTGTATGTGCTGCTTTGCAGTCGTTACATAAACAGGAGCCCGAAGCGTTCTCCCGACAACAGGAGCAGCTGGGGAAGACATCTGGGAACAAACAACACATGTTTTATGAAAATTCCAAACTCAGGGAGCAACAAGGACGATGGGAGTCTGGATCTGGGCCCTGCTTGTGATATCTGTCAAGCGTTCTTTTAAAGGGGACACAGATGCTCTCTCAGTCAAGTCGGTCATTGTCGAGTCCCTCTGTTGGGGTTTCGGTTCAGTTATAGCTTGTCGTTCTTCGACACGTCGAATGTAGATTATTTTTGCTTTGTTTGATTAAACTTTGTGTCGTGAAGTTTGTTTGGTGGTTTTTGTTCTCCCTGACCTCAGACGTCTGATTTTAGACGTTGATGTAATCGCCTGGAGATCACTGAAAGTTACGAACAATAGAAAGTGTCCCCAACGACCTTTGTCGCTTCCTGAAGTAGCTGTTTGGGTCTGAGGCAGGTTGTTGGATCCCAGCAGTGTTATCCCAAATCAAATGAGGGGTTATTAAAGGCATGCTATGCAACTTTTTCATATGTTTAAATCATGTTCTTGAGCCAGTTTGTGCTAAAATGAGCCTTTATAGGGTTAATGAAATGTCACTCAGACCCCCACCGCCCTCTGTGGCCAGAATACCACACTTGCAACTTCAGAGTGCTGGTCTGGTCTCTGTTGGACATAATAAAGTGGAGCTGACATACCTGGTACTGCAGTCTGCTTCCAGCATGTTTTAGATCATGAACACAGCTGCTTTGTTTGGTTTAGTGATGAACCGCTCCTGTAGACACTAATGAAGGCTGAGGAGACGTTTCAGCAGTTAGATTAAGGTGTTATAAAGATGAACGCACAGCGAGGAGATAAGTTTCACTTTTGCTTTCGCTAACGAACACTAGGGGGTGCTAAAAACAAGCCAAAACTGCATTGTGCACCTTTAATGAAGGCTGATCCAAATACATATATTTCATCAAATGGAAACCCCACTGCAGCTAGAAAAACAACTATATTCAGACTTAAACATAAGTAAGCGGGAGAAAATGGATGGATGGATGGACATAAGTAAACTGATTCATAGAAAAATGAAGAATTTATTTCTGAATAGCAGAGAATCTGCTCATTTTCTGTCATTATACGGTATTTTACTCATCTTGTTTCTCCAAATATGTACAGGAAAATAGCTAGCATAAATCAACTAGCCACATAAAGAAATATGCTGAAGTAAACCTTTAAATATGAAACCTGTTTTTTTAAGAAGTCATTTTAGTTTGTTTACACATAGTTTTGTACATCATATATAATAGAGGGATGTATTGTGGAATTTAAAGCCAAATGAAGCTAAAACGTCCCCTAGTGGCTGGCTGCAGTATGAGGTTTTAGCCCCGCCTCCTCCATGTAATTGATTGGGACATGGTCCCAGCTAAAAAATATTAAAAATAAACCTCAGATCATTTATTCCAGATTTGAATTAAGATATTTCTTACCTTGCTGCTACATGTTAATCATGAATTTATTTGATCTATTTAGTTGAATTTGTTTGAAAAAAGCTAAACATGATGTAAGCAGGTGACTAGTTAGGACTCCTTTATGTCATAGTGTCGTCTGAGCATCTCCAGAGGGACAGGAGAATAAGAATAATGGTCTAATTAGCCCAATATTCATGTCATGTTGCCATGTTTCAATATTTACGTGTAATTACTTTATTTAATCTGTCAGGTCAAACAGTAATAAAAACAAAAAAGATGCACGCACTTAAAAATATTTCTGGAATTTATTTCCTGGAGAATTATCAGAAACAATGCTGCTGACTCATACGCCTGCCGGGGAGAGAACTCACTTGGCATCCAAAGATTTAAAAGTTTAAACAGCAGACTGGTTCCACTGGTTTGATCAGTTTTCAGCACGTTTGATGTAGCTGGAGATGCAGCTCAAGGTTAGGAGACGTGAAAAAGTTAATAAAAGAAGGACTTAGCAGCACACCTGCCACCTTTCAGGCAAATGTTTAAAAACTAAAACCATTTATTGTAAAGAAATTTAGCTTAATTTTGCGTTTGCTACCATTGATTAGTTGTGGCGCAATCTTGAGTGTGGTTTACTCAAAATGATGTAGCTGTGGATAAAAATTGGGTTGCTTACAGAATAAATTTGACTATCTAGACTAGAGGTCCCTGCTTTTGCCTCAGGTGCTGGAGTTGTAATCACTCGCCCGATAAATTACAATAAGTGCAAACAATGTCATTATTGTACATCTAACACATATGTAATGTTATGCACTCAGTTACTGTCCATTTTTAATGTACATGTATTTGTTTTTTTTTAAATAGTCGCAGAAAGATGTATGTATTTAGAAAAATCCGTCTTATGGAATTATTTTAAAGACATTTTAATTCTATGTGGCCCAGTTACGAAATGATCCAGGTATCCCTATCAGTCCTTGACCTGGTAGTTGAAAATCCCTGATTTAAAAAAATCTAGAACAAACACTCAACCCCCCTAGTGGCTGGTTCCAGTAAAAGCTTCAAGCCCCGCCCTCTTTCTGCAAACAGATGTTTGTTCTGACTAAAATTCACATTAAAAAACACCAGATTTCCCCCAGGTCTTTACCTTGCTTCTGCATGATCAGATATTATTTATATATATTATATTATTTCTGACACCTTTAGTTGTAATTATTTGATGCTTAAATAAAAATTCCATGCGGGTGAGTGGGCTGGAATCTGCCCCAAATCCTAGGGTGTTTTCCAATTGCAAGGAACCTCGCCTTGATGCCTTGATCCCGCCCCGGTTGCCTAGGAGATACATCATCAGGAACAGCCAAGGCGTGTTCCAATCGTTTCCAATGTTCATGTGCTAGCAAGGCGTCTGTGCTCCGTTTGTTAGCTGTTGGTCAAGAATTTCCCAGAATGCAGCGCGGTATTTTCAAACAGATGTGATCAGGAGCCTGCAGCAGCTACTTCAGGGGCAAATGTCCAGTTTAAATGTAAGTCAACTAATTGTAGCTATCAGGCTTATATGTAAAATATTTTTTTTAGATCCAAAGCAGTTATCTATGGTTGGTTATTGCTTAGTAGTTGCAGCTTCGGTGGCTAGCAGGTACTAACTCACTTACACATTTGATTTAACCAATGTGTACACAATTAAAAAAGTAAAAGGCTCGATATACATCTATACTGAAACTTAACATTACTATGATGGGCGGGACGTAAAACAGCGCATACGCAGAGGGCAGGCTCTGGCCAGCTGTGGTCACGTGGGGCAAGTATGTTCCATTTAACCGTTTTCTTTGACCAAGGAAGGACAGTGTCCTCGTAAGCAAGGGGAGGCAAGGTTCCTTGCAATTGGAAAACACCCCAAAATTCACAGACTCCTGCTCTAGAAACAACATGGCCGCCCCTCAGTTGATGTCATGCAACATGCAGCGTTCAGAGTAAATTAGTAAATTAAGAAGCATAATTATTATCTATGTAATTAATTATCATTGCAGGTTGCAGACTGCATTCATTTGCTGACAAAAACACTCATTTTCATTTTAATATGAACTCTTCAGACGTTTCTTTGCTGACGGTAAATGAGTTTTCCCTTCTCCCAGACTTTTACTTGCTGCTGTCTTCATACACACCTAGCAGCTGGTAACTCAAAAGTCTCGCCTGGTTGCTCTGCAGGGCTCTGCAGTTTTTCAAACCTAAAATCCAGAGTTTCTGCAGCGACTGTGTAAGATCTCAGCAACTCTACAAGACGTTTGAAGTGTGGTGGGGTTTGGCGTTGGGGGGTGAGACTAAGGGAAAAAGTGTGATAATTCAGCCATGCAATTTGGACTTAACATACTGATGCGTTCAGCAGTGCTGCAGGGACGGGAGGAAATAAAACAGAAAAAAAAACCAGACTGAAGTCAAAGCTGCAGCTGAAAATGTGACTGAAGATCAAGCTAATAAATAAAAGGGAATTTTAAAAAGGGCGTGAATGAAACTCCTACTTTGGTGCAGAACGGCCAGCGTGTAACGGGGTGTATTCCAAACCTGTTTGAACATAATAACCAAAGGCTTTTACAACACTGACAGCTGCTGAGACAAAAACGGCTGGAGGGGAGTCGATTCTTGTAGAACATCAGGGAGACAAAAAATAAAAAACATATTCCCAAAATATCTTCTGCGTTCGGTCTGTGAAGTTGAAAGTGACAAGCGATACCTTTGTTCTCAGAGTGCAGCTGCAAAAATAGCTTTCAATAATGTATTAGGAGAATAGAAAATGTGTGTGTGTGCCAACACCTGGAGCTTTCTCTGCTGTGCAACAACCATGAGAACACATCCAGCTCGTGATGACTTCGTCTGTTTTTATCCAGCAGGAAGTGAATTTACATCCCCGGAGTAAACAGCTTATTTCTGCACAAACATTAGAACATAATCTCCAAACGTCCAGGGAGAATTACTTTACCAGGATGCTTGGTCGGGGCTAATTTCTGGATGCAAACAGTCACTGTTGTAATGATGCTGACATGCAAAAGCGCCTTGACCAACGGAGCGTCCACCTGAGGCTGTGGCGGTTTAATTTCTTGAGTGCCTTGGTGTGATAAATTGCAAACCAAATGTTGTGACTTTGCTTCAAGCTCCGTGGAAGCCAGCCAACTGGAGCACGAGCAGAAAAATAAAACCCTTTAGTGATCAGAAACATTAAAAAAAAGAAAGCAGAACAGAATTCTGGGCAGTTATCAATTATTAAGACACAGATGACAGCCGTGGCGGCGCTTCTGTGTATCTACAGCATCTAGAGGGGAGAAATTCCACGAAGGAATGGCGACGCTCCACCGTGAATATGTGATGAATTCAAACACAAGTGTTTGAAAGTCCTGGCTCTTGTTCTGCTGGCGTCAACGGCTGCTCAAATTTTCTTTTCGATCTTGAGCTTCCTTTACATTTGTGCACCCACGTGGGACGTCAGCCAGCAACATTTGCACAAAACGAAGCACAGATTGCAAAATTGAGAATGGTAACTTGGCACGTCAGAAGTAAAAAAACCTGGAGTGAGAAAATTAAACGGATTGGCATCTTGGATAGAAGGCAACTAGACGTCTCTTTTGGTCTTTTTTCAGCTGAAAACCTACTAAGTTAATGAGTAAATTAAGGGATATCAAGCATTTTGAGAATTTCAAAGAGAAATGGCGCTAAAGACTGGTCATTGGGTCAAGACCCCAATGGATTTCCCACTCCAGTCTCAAAACTTTGATAGTTGTTCAGGCAAATGCTGTAAATACCATATTACACTGATATTAATCTATGATTTGTGGTTATTTTAATGAATATTAACAAAGTGTCCAATCTATGCTACTTCCTGTTTAGCTTTGCACACTTCCTTTTTAATGTTTCTGCCTTGTGAAATGGCAAAGTTTACTAACCTGGAAGCTTCATTAGCCGCTTTGATGAAGAGAAGGACAAAGGAATTTTATATTAGCTGGCTCATTCTTGACATATTTGAAAATTTGAGGAAAACTCCCCCAAACCTCCAGTAATAATAAAACCGACATTCTTGCTGCAAGATAGCAGTGCTAACTGTGCTAGCATGTGGCCCTAGTAAGGAAAATGAACGAGTAACTGAAAGGATGAATATGGGTGTTACGCAAGGACTCAAACATTTGTAATTCAAAGGATGATGAAATTCAAAGAGATCTATGTGTTCTTTCTTTTTACATTCTCCTACTTAGAATGGATTGTCATCCAGTCCTATAGGGGGCGCACCCGTTTTTACGTTGTAATTAGTCTCGCCCATCTACTTCCTACTTTGGACCCCCACATCGACTGTAGAAAAGAAAAGTATTTGTATTTGAGTAAAACTCAAAATAGGTGTAAAAATAATTTTTTTTGCGTTACATTACTAATTTATGTTATAGTGTAGAAGTGTAACCCAAAAACAAATTCGATTTTTACACCTATTTTGAGTTTTGCTCAAATACAAAAACACATACAAATACTTTCCCACCCTCAACAAATACAGATACAAATACTGGCTGCTTTGCACACCCCTGTTAGCAAGATTCGCATCCTTCTTCCAGGATGAAAGAAGCATTAAAGCCGTTATAACAAAACTGCAAACAAGCTAGGTTTTGAACGCGAACACGGTCACGGAACACTCACCCCTCCCCTCGGGTATTTTCCCTGAGACGCTTCTGCCGGAAGCGGAAACCCGCGATGCCGGAGGAAATGAGATAGCGCTAAACACCAGTCACCATTTTCTACGTCCAGACATCTTTTGTTGTCCATGACCAAATGGTGTTTTTCTTTTTGGGACTCTGGTAGTTTGTCCTAAAGTTGAAGTGGTAGCAGCCGGCTGTTTCTCCTTCTCTGATATTATTGAGCAAAGAACCTCTCACACCAGTGGTGCTCTGTTGCTAAATATGCGAGTGTGTAATAAATGGATGGAAGGACGGAAGTACGGAAGTCCGGCGGTTCGGCGAGACCGACAACCGGATGGTCAAATAGTTGCTTACGGTCCAAAATGCGAGAGAACCATTTCATTAATTTTTTTGTTTATCTCCACAATATATTTATGGCTATACTATGTTAGAACGTTATAAGGCATGAAAAAATGTTTTACGCTAATTTGTTTTCCAAATTTGTTATAGCAGCTTTAAACCTAAAGAAAACCACCATAAATCTGGCCATGTGGAAAATTCTGCTGTGACGTCATAAATGCCTCTTCTTGTAAATTATTAATTTTTACAAGCAAATAAATATCAAATTGCATGACATAGTCAAAACACAAAATTACATTAAATTGAAGTATAACATATGTGTGATTCAGGGTGTAAGGTGAAGGGGACCAGAAAATCATTTTTATAGCCCTGTTCACTTACATTCATTTGTTCAGGGGACCCATGAGGAGGCGTAGGCTCCCTATTGTTTTAAAGCCTTTATATTTGCCCTAAACTGTTTCAGTTCAGCGATGTTCTGTGAGTGGGAGATCTAGTACTCTTTAACAACCCTTGTGATTATCTTTGGAGAACTCACATGATGTCATCTTTTTAGTCTTGGTCTTTTCTTTCACTGCTGATGAGTGTTTCTATACAAAGACGTGTAATTATAGTTCTCAGTTAGCATGTAATCTCAGACTTTTTTTTCTTCAAGGACCAAGAAGTGTAATGGTTATTTATACTATTTGACGGGTGATATCATTCACTGGCTCATCGTTTTGTTGCAGTCCTCTGAAACTCTACTTGAGGTCACACCAGCAGTGGTGGTGGTTAAGTGGAGCAAAAAGAAAAGCAACAGCTATACGTCTGTCTTCAAGTCATTTTCAGTGGTTGTGTGATTCTTGAGTAGAAATATTAAACATATTATTTTATGTCCTTGTGTCTAGAGCAGGGGTTCCCAAATTGGGGGTCGGGACCCCCAAGGGGGTCCCCACAAGATTGCAGGGGGTCCCCACAATTTTGTCTTTGCTGAGGTTGTGAGGTTAGCAAGATTTTATTTGTAAAAATTACATTTATAAAATCTCAATAACACACCCTACAGTATAATCAGAACTCCATATAAAAGTTATAACTCTGCATATCTGTATAAAGTTAATAAATGATCACATTTAATGTGTTTATGTGTGTAGGAGATGGGGGTCCTGGCTTGTCTTGGGCACGGGAAAGGGGGTCCTCAAAGAAATAAAATTGGGAACCCCTGGTCTAGAGTATGTATTTGGAGTATGTTGGACCAGTTCTCATACCAAATAAGTTATTTGGCTAACCCCTTTTTTCCACTGGATGTGAAAATGTTGCGAAACAGCCGCGAAGCGTACTACGCAGCAATTAGCCGCCAGTATAGTGATGGGTTCCTTTCCATCGGCAGCAAAGTGTAACGTTTTGGACGCGTCCCAGAAGCAAAGGGAAGCTATCATTACGTTTTCAGTCTAATTTTTACACTCCACGCTTCCAAAACACGTTAAACTCCGCAGTTTAGATCGGGCCAGACAGGAAGTCAAACACAAAAGCAATGTAAAATATCTGGAAACTTTCAAAATAAAAGTCACGTGCAGCTAAATGTACGTCATTTCCCCTGTAGCCGATGTAAACAGAACAGAAAATAAGCCACAGACCTTTTTGGATACATGAAGCCGTCTTTCTTCTTGCTTATTATTGTGTGGACTTCTGAAATCACGCGTGGTGTTGCAATTCTCCCGTGATTTTGTGACTTTGTAGGACCAGCAGTGTGGAATGCTTTTCCCCCATTTCACATCTGAAACGCTCCCAGTTGGGAATGAGCTCACGGGTAAAACGCCACTATTACGCTACGCGCCGCTTTCACGTCCAGTGGAAAGAATGGGTAGTTTTTACCATTAATCGAAATGTTGTTGAAAATTAAATGATGCCCAGTTATTGAAAAATATTGGTGGCTTTGTATCATATAATCATAAAAATTGGGTGTAAATTACATCGGTGCAGGTCTAAATCTCTGGGCGACGCCATATTAGACGCAATGTTTCCTTCTACGGGAGCCCGTGAGGACAAAATACATTTACTGATTTGTAACAAGCGGTTACAAAACTTTCAGCATTCATAAACATTGTTGTTTTAAACATTTACCTCTTTGCTCGTTGTCAGTGATGAAAGGGAGTCTGATGTGCTTTTTTTCTGGAGGTTGAACAATCTGAGGAAGTACTTGTTCGAAAATTGTGTTCCCACGTATTTTTGACCCTAATGGCCATTCGTTGGTAAGGTCTTACTTGAACACAAAAATACCACTTGCTTGCAATGATTTAGGTATACTGCCCCCTATCGCCAGGGAAAATACACACCGTCACTTTAATGTAGAACTTGGACTAATCAACATTTCCAGCTATTTTTCTGATGTGTGCAAAAAAGTTTAAAAGCACCTATTCACTTAAATATGTCACTTATTATTCTTTATGTTGGGCAAACCTTTCAATAACTCTTTTGTCGAAGACCAATAAAGCAACGGTGACTCGGGTTAGGAGTTTGCTTTGTAATTGGTGGGTTGCCAGTTCAAACATGGCCTCTGTTCATGTCAGTTGTTGCGTCCTTGAGCAAGACACTTTACTGTCCTTGCTCGTTGGTGGTGATCAGAGGAATCGTGCTGATAGTGTGGCAGCCTCTCCTCAGGGTAGCTGTGGCTACAATGTAGCTCATCAGTGTGTGAATGATTGTATTGTAAAGCGCTTTGGAGTCTCCCAGACTTATAAAAAGTGTCTTACAAATGTGAAATTTTATTATTACATTAATTCTAAACATTTAATCTCTCATTTTTGTTCAGGTGGCAAAGTATTAGATTTAGCTTTCATCAAAAAATCTACTTGATTCAATTACTTTTTGTCTTGGTAGCTAACAAGATAACCAACACGATCCTACAGAAAATATTGTCACAATTGCTATTCCAGTATTTTAATTGGATGATCTGAGCTTGGGGCGGTGCGTTTTGTGTCCCATAGACGTTTATTATTAATCAAACACTCATAGCCCCAATCTAGGATGTCTGGAGGGGATTTAACCTGCTGAGAACTAGATAAACACAAATGTTTATAACAGAATCTTCTTGGTAATAGAAGGGATTTTTGTAAAGTATTATTCTAAATCAATACTCCATAGCGACATCTAGTGGCACCCGGCCCTAAATGCAGAGACGCCACAGGTTACCAGGCAGGATGAATGATGCTGTAGAAGCCTCCAGGTTAGCTGAACAAACCACAATGAGTCATGTAAGCGTACACGAACCCACTGACTCACGCCGTCCCCACTCATCTGTAGTTCTCTGTAATGAGCAGAAAAACAAAACAACCAGTTCAGCCTAACCCCATAAAGCCTTGTTGTTCTCTGTCTACACGTGGGGGTGGGGGGTTAGTAGTGTGGTTGGAAAATACAACAAAGCTTGATGCATTTTTGAATGAATGTGGGTGCTGGGGGGAGGGACAGCGGGGGGGACCCATCCGTCTGTCTCGGTCTGTATTTCCTTGTTTACTCATCTCTCGCTGAATGAGAACTTCCTTTCTCCCACCATGTCTGCATGGCTCTTAAGAGAGATGGTGCTTTTGACGTTTGTCATACAGATATTTAACGGGTAAAAGCTGACAGGCTATTAAATTAATTAGTGGAAAAGCTTTTAATGTGAAACCACATTGGGGATCCACTGCATTATCTGGTTATACAGATGGACAGAGCATCTAACTTCCTGTTACTGTAGAAACATTAAAATAAACAGTGGGTCTGTCTATCCATCCATCCATCTTCTGCCACTTACCTAACCCAAACCTCTATCCAACAGCATTCCTAGACTCCTCCTAGGAATCCCAAGGTGTTCCCAGGCCAGAAAGTATATATAATCCCTTTCAACAAGTTCTGGTTCTGCCACAGCATCTCCTCTCAGAATTAAATACCTGGAAAACCTTAAAGTCATCCCCTACTCTGAGACCCCTCTGGACAATGGAGCTCCTCTCCCTTATCTTCAAGGCTAAATCCAGACCACCTTACTACAGTGGTGCCCCCAAAGGGAGGCCATGGCCACCCCTAGAAAATTGCTGGCCACCCCAGGGGAGACCAGTGTTCTTAATAAATCATGTTAATGTTCACTCAAACCTTAAACTCATCTTATTTAATCAAGACATAAATGTAGATCCCAATGAAAAAATTAGGGTTTTGGATGCATATTGTTTTTTAATAAAAAAGAATAAAGGAGCATGTATGCATTACCACAAGGACCAGTTTGGTGTGCCACCCCAAAATTTCCTCTGGCCCCATCTGGCCACCCTTATCAAAATTTTCTGGGGGCGCCTCTGCCTTACTAAGGAAGTCTCTTTTAGCGGGTTGCATCCAGGATCGTTGTAATTTAGTCATGAGCTGATGACCTTAGGTCCCGGTTGGCACATTGATGGACCAGTAAATCAACAACTTTGCCTCCCAGTTCAACTCTGTCATCACTGTGGCAGACCAAAGCAACAATGTAACGGATGTTTGAGTTTTTACGCAGTTTTGTGATAATAACTGCACTTTTTATCCAACAAATGTCAGCGGCGTTGAGGGAGTTTCACCGATAATTAGTAAGCTCAACTTTTCCTACCTGATCTCACATTAAACCTTGTTTCCTTTTGTATCCAGAAGAATTGTGATGGTAAGCTGACTTTTCACTGCTGACCTTTAAATTTGCTGTTTGTGTGTCTTTAACTACGCGTTAGGTCAGATTAACAAATGGTAAGGCCGGTGGCAGGCTGAATAACAGCATTAACCAGCGAACAATGGGAGTGTGGGACTAAGCCCTTTCACAACCTGTCTGACAGCTTGAAGCGTTGATGTCATCCTCTGACTCAGGCGGTTACTGCCGCCGCTGTCACCCTGGACGTTCGGATACATGACATCACCAGTGACACATATCACTCTTCTGTTGTCTCCCTCTACCAACTTATATTTGCATACTCATCAGCTTCCCTGCACTGTGGGTTTCCACCTTGTCTGAGAACTTGAAAAAGAAAATTTGTTGCACATAGAAAAAATAATCTATCGTGTCTTGTTTTAATGACCCGCACTTGTATACCGCCACAAGTGTGGGTCATCTATCATTTAATCATCGTTTATGTCATAGATAAAACAAAATCCAAGGAAGGTTAGAATATCAGGAGCTCTGGGTTTATAAAAATACCCTTCTTTTCTGAGAGGTACCAGATCCAGGTGGGAAATAGCCTGGCAAGCCTTCCTATATATGTAAATATATAGTCTGGCCACGAACAATAAACAGTAAATCTACGGTTGTCTTTCAAACGGTCTGCACGCGATTGGACAGCAATGAACAACGTGACATATTTATTGCTATGGAAATCCATCAACGGGGCAGTCCGCCATACAACGTCGAAGAAGAAAAGGAAGAAGCATACACTTAGTTTTTCAAAATAGAGGACTTAAAAGTACCTCCATCTGCTCAAGTCTAAATCATCTAAAGTTGATGCCAAAGCCATTTCAAATGAGCGCCATTCCATAGCTGACTCCATCTTTGTAGTTTTTCCCAATCCCAGCTCTAGTGCTAAGCCCGCCCAACGACTCTCTGCAAACATAGAGCGCTGTGACTGGCCCGACCTAAAATTGTTTGGGCCAATGGTAGACCTGCTAAAGCTACAATGGAGCATTTAGACCGACCTGCAGATCAAAATCTTGAATGCTACTGCTACGGTTGGTCTAGATTTCTAGGTCAGATGGGAAACCCGGACATTCCTCTCCCTGACAATGCTCTCCAGCTCTTGGGCTTATTCCTTCCTAGGCTATAGAGGATGTGTACTGTGCAGTCCCTCCAGTGAGTTCTGGATCTGCTCCTGGTTCTCCTTCCAGAGGAAGGAGAAGCATTTTAATCAGATGCCAAAACCACCTCAGCAGACTCTTTTGCACGAGGAGGAGCAGCCAAGATCTCCTTGCTTTATCTCTAAAGCTGAGTCTTTTGGTCACGTTCAGAACTCGTGTCCACAGGTTTAGGTAGGGACTCACCTCCTTTACAACACTCTCGTTACTAAGTGATGCATAAAAATATCAATTCACTGAAATATCGTAATATTTTGTGGAGCGATCTCTGTGGGAGTGTGGTGGTGACGAGTCCCGTCGATGTTCGTGAGAAGGCAGGGGCGATGCCTTCCGCCACTCTGTGCAGCAGCAGACTTGTCGGTGCTGATCCAAGTAATTCTGGGCTTTTTTTTTACCCCAAGTACAGCTTGCAATGCATTCATTCCTACCAGAGACCACTGCAATTGTATCGATTAAACGAGTGTTCCACACCTTTAAAACTAAATATTATCAAACATCATCTGATCAAAAACCACAGAGGCTTCGTTTGTACTCTTCTACACACCTGCCATTTTTTTACCCCCTGCAAAACCCTCCTCTGCCACACAGGAAGTGAACTATTTAACATTTTTGACAGCTTGTTTTTATAATAATAAGGAAGAACTAATGAGTAAGGATGGAGTAAGGTTAACATATGATGCTGAAGAGCCTAAAAACTCACACCTTAGTGAAAAGCTGCAGGAAAAGACACAACCTCCTGGTGTTACAATGAAGCAAATTTAATGTAATTAATATTTAATAATATATTTTAGTGATTTTTCGTGTTTTTACTGTTTCAAATGCAGGTGGAGGACTAATCTCAGCCTCCTTTTGGAGGATTCAGCCCTAAAATGTCAGGTAACCCCCCACCTCTGGTCCTGGAAACTGTTGCTACTTAGACACGATCACCCCAGATTGCAGACAGAGTCATTGTTATTTATGTTTTTCTATCCTTCGGTTTAGTTTTGAGGTTGAGGGCAGCTCTGATAACTTTCTCCGCTTGAGGGTGGGAGTGGAGAGGTTTGGTTTATTACCTCAGAGCAGATGCAAAGAAAGAGACGCTCGCTGAGGGAGGCGGGTATAAATATCAGGGGACATCATCAAAAACACCCCCGCTACCTCCCACGTGTGAATGACATGTTTCCACTTTGGGTTAAGGTCAGAGTCAAACCGAGAGTGAAAATATGTGCTATTTCAGACCCGACTAAAGCATGGGGGTGAACCCAAACAGACGCAGTGACACTTCCTCGTTCACCAAACGCATCACTGCAAGAAAAGAAACCGAGAGTGGATGTTTAAGCGATTTTATCATCAACCAAACAATATTTGGTTGTTCCCTAGTGACCGAGAGGATGAGTCACCTCTCCTCTGGTGGAGGGACATGCCAACATGAACACTGAACAGACTGGTCCAACGTGGAGGAAACAGGCTTGTTATGAGTTCAGTGATGGAGCTGTTATTGTTGAGCATAAACCGAACCTCGTGTTAGTAATCTGTCACAGACGCCGGCCTCCTCACAAAGACGACGCACGGAGGAGAAAAATTCCCATTTAGAAGATGATCTTTTTTCTTTTACTTTCACTGCCCACAGCCTGCTAATAAGCTCGTTTCAGACCTGGAACTCCCCTCTGAGGTGGTTTCTGAAGAGGTGCGGCTTTTAGAGCGCTTAAATAAATCTCGACCCTTTGGATCTTAACTCTTTAAATGATATTTTGCATTTTAATGAAGCGTGATTGAACTTAACTTACAGAAAACAAACAAAAAAATAAATACAAAACTTAAAAAATATAGATTAAAAAGTCAAATATTACTTTAAATTGTTCATATTAATACTATTTTGCATGATCCAAATGCTTTTTTAATTGGTGTGGATTTATCATTAATGGTGTCACTAAGGTAAGAAATGTTTTATTTTTTAATTTAGCTTTAACCAGGAAGTCAATACAATTAAAAAAATCTCACATACTTTAAGTATATAAATGTGGTTAAAATGAGCAGCACTCTTCAGACTCAGTGAAATAAATTATAATTCAAAACATTTACATCCAGACGCATTTAAAATGTATTTAAATCCCCTCCGTGAGACAGGTTTCTCCAGATTTAGGTGTTTTTTCTGCTGACATATTTAAATGATTTGTTTTTCCCCTAACTCAATATGAGTTCCTGGTACAATCAAAAGATGAACTCATCTTGAACTCGCTTCAGCGTGAGCTACGAAAACCAAACGACCAGATAAAGATGCATTTCCCTAAGAAATAAAGGCTGTTCTCTGTAGCCGATCATTCACAGGTATGTGAGATTTACAGTTCAAACAGGGGGAAACATTACATGAAAGTGAAAAAAGCAACAAGTGAAGTCAAAGTTAAAAGTAAAATAATGATGTGAACTTATCAGCAGGTGACTAATAAAGCCAAAAGTCCCCGGAGAAGCTGCTAAAATACCCCTGGTCAAGTGAGAGCATGAATAAGCACATTTATTATAGATCATGATTATGCTAATAACCTTTGCAGTACCATAAATGGTTAACATATTAGTATTTACAGGTCAAAAATGAATTTTTCTAAAAGAATGCTGACTAAATTAGAAATTAAAAGAGCATTTTTGAGATCAGTTATTTTAAGATGACAGAAATCCTCCTGATCACTGATACTATCGTTAGTCTAGTCAGAATTAAACTATTTCTCCAAACAGAGGTTGTCTAAAAAGCTATCGACAACAGACTTTCATTATCGGTTTCCTTTCTGCAGAAACCCACTGTAAAAGATCTCAATTATTGGAATCATCATGTTATCGATAAATCCTCAGAAAACTAACATTTCCCTTGAATTCAGAATGGTTTGTCACCTAAAAGTTAGTTCAGAACCGACTACATTTGTACTTAAGTGATTATAAATTAAATTTAGGATACGACCTCCTCTAAAAATGTTACGCTAGAACTCATTCTCATTTACAACGACGAACTGGCCAAGGCTGGATAATCCTTGATTTGAGTTTGAAAATAAAGATTGTATTAATGTGCATATCAAAGGAAACTGAGCTGTCAAGCCAGATACCCAGATACTTGCTGAAGAATCCAGGGAGAAGACGTTGGGATGACAGACTGAGTTTGGTTTTGCTCGTGTTTAAACGAAGGTGAAGGTTGCAGAAAGCATGTTTGAAGACTGGCTGGTAAGAGGTCAAGGCAGCATTCAAAGAAGAGCAACGTGCTAAAAATGATGTCATCCGCATACAAGCGGATATGAGAACAATATTGTTAAAGAGAAACTTCACTGAGAAACCGTTTTTGACTTGTTATTTTTTAAATATGATCGGTCATTCTGAGTTTCACATGCAGGCTGAACGTAAAAATAGTCTAACTGTTTTTACTGCATTAGCCGCTGACAGGAAATAGATGCGGAAACACTCGCCACACAAAAGCCACACAGATCTAAGTCACAGTGCAAATTTGCATTCATGGACTCACCTATCTTGGCTTGCAACAGGGGAAGGTTGTGTTGATTTTTGCAGTCAGGAGAGAACAGAGCATGTCTTGGCTAGTAGAAGCTAAACATTAGCATTAGCATCTCCCCAACGTGGCGGAGCACATTCAAGCTTGTGTTATTTGTGGAGATAGAGCAAACAGAGTCAGTGGCAGAGTCACATTGTTGGATTGGATCATGAATACTAATGAATAAGACTCCAAATCCTGCCGTCTTCTACCCCACACTCCTCTTACTAACGTCTAGCTCCAGAAACAGGAGCACCAGAGTATTTTTCCGCAGAGAACGACTCAAAAGGCATTAATTTAGTGACCACAGCAAATGAATTGAAATAACGAGTGAATAAGAGCTTTAATATAGATCTTGAATAGAATTGGACCTAGTATAGACCCTTGAGGAACGCCCATAGATAGAAGTGTCTGGAACAGACATTACATGTTTTTTTGACCGTTCTGATATCTTTTGACATATGATAAAATACATGCTGATATGTCGCCACGTGGTTTCAGTGTGTACTAAGGTTTAGACAGGAAATCAAATTTCCACCCAGCTATAAAGAAAACAAAAGCCCCGTCCTGGTGTGACAGCACATCTGAAGGAGGCACCAGAATGCTCTGACAGACTGGACTGACTGTCTTCTGTTTAGAAAAGCTCAGTTTTTAGAATAACAATCAAATGTCAAAGCATTTATTTTGAAAAGCTGTATCAGTATTTTCACTGAATTCGATCTCTTAGAGAGGCTAATGTGATAAGTTTCAAACGACAATCGGTTTCTGAGACGGTGTGTTGTTTGGTGTTGAAGAACAAAGACGGAGCTGATAAATATGCAGAAAGAAAAGAAGCATAGGTCGACAGGCTGTTGAGTCTTTGGCAGCGTCCCTCCTTGCCATCACTGGACATGTTGCTTTTCAAGCTGTTGAGTCTGCAGTGGGCCCATCTGCGCCGTTCCCTCCTGGAGACCGGCATTTTCCCATTTATTAAACCCTAAGCTTATAAAAAGTAATGAAGTTGACAGCTTTTATTAAACCCTGAAAGGAGAGGGCATGTGGCCTTCTGCATATTTAAGGCTAAAAGCAGCTATTAGTAAATGGGCTTATTTGAGATCCAGTCACCTGGGCCTTTCTGAATGAATTTATGTATGGCAACTTGTTTCCAAGGTTACTAAAGGTTGAGCTAGTCCTGCGCCACTGTAAATGTGACACTGCATCTGCACCTTTGCTGAAGGCAGGAAGTGGTTTGGGCCTTTCATCTGGGCCAGATATGCCGCACCACCATCAGTCACATTTTCCATCCTTCAGCAGACAAAAAAAGCCTAACCACTTGACTGTGTTTCACATGAAGACTTGACATTATCTACTACCTGGTATAGAAAACCACAGTGTGTCATGTTTTCCACAGTCTGACATTTAAATCAGAAAAATAAAAAAACGGTCCACATCGAGATCTCACAAAGGGGAGCGACTGGTTGTAAAATGAGTTTTCTCCTGCTGAGCAGTCAGAATGAAATGATGGGAAGCTTTTACGAGACGTTTCCAAATCCACCTGTTCCTCTGTCTCTAATGACAACCGCCTTGATATGCTTCTGTCAAGGTGAAAGCACTGATAAAAGAGCAGCAAAGATAGAAAATTTGTAATAATCCATATTTTTATTCTAACTCTGATCAATTAATCCATTAAAACCTGAATGTTTTCTTCATTTGCATTTTGAATTTCCTCAAGTAGGACTTCATGGGCATAAAAAACACTGTTTTTGAATATTTAGTAGTTCAAAAATAAAAAATAATCAAAATTTTAGATCATATTTTACTTAAAAATGTAATAGTAAAAATCAAACCAAGTTTCCTTGAATAATCATGACTACTCTAAGTTAAACAGAATAAAAGGCTTTTGATGAGTTAGATTTTAGGTACACGTATGCAAATTAAAATATATTTGTATAATTGTCTGATTTGCAATTGGGCGCATGACAAAAGAAGGCTATATTAACCACAATAGATAGTTGAATATGAATTTTAAAAGAACTTTCATTTATTTTCAACTTTGGGAATGATCTAGTATCACCAAAACTAAATACATCCCAGATTCATGGTTTCATAATGGTTGGGAGTTGGAAAATGTACAAATCACTTATAATAAAGTCATAATAATCTAGTAAAACCCAACATTATTTGCAAAAATACAATAAATTTTTATAGATACTTGAATTTGCAAAGCCGTCATGCACAGCCAAATAAAGTATTTCTAGGAACCAGACCACTTTGCATTTCATCTGAAGTCTGATTCACCAAGCACACCATCATAAAAACAACTCAGTGATTTATCTCTTGATCTCTGGCCTAAATGATGCTCAGTTTTTTTGTATAATGGATTTGATGCAGCTTCCTGTTTATCTTGTGCTGGAAAACATTCATAACCGCTGAAATAAGCAGCAAGTTTTCAGCTCAGTGATGATGGAAGCTGGTAAAATTTACCCAGGACCTCAAGTCAAAATGCATCTCATCCAATATCTGTTTTCTGTTTGATCTTCAACTCATGAACTTTTGGAGTCAGCCCAATTCAATATGGCCGCCACAGCCTACAATTTTACAGATACGGATGTAGAATTTTATGAGGTGCCATTTGTAAGGTTAAATAGTAAATATTTATTTTCCCAAATAAATATTTACACCCCAGTTAAATATTTAGTTTGGGGCTAAACCTAAATTTTGACTTTTCAAACTAAATATTTAGCTGCAAAATAAATATTAGCTAAATATTTAGTTTGTAAACTAAATATTTAGCTCCAAAATAAATATTTAGTTAGTCATTTAAATATTTATTTTACAAACTAAATATTTACCTAAATATTTAGTTTGGTAAATAGATATTTAACTCTAAATTAAATATTAGCTTGCTCACTAAATATTTAGTTAGTAAATTAAATGTTTATTACAAACTAAATATTTATCTAAATACTGAGTTTGGAAAATAGATATTTAACTTTAAATAAAAAATATAGCTTGATAACTAAATATCTAACTGGGAACTTTAACATTTATAAATGTATGAATAACATGGTGAAAATATGACTTCTAAAAATGAACTGTCATTTTTTTTAAATTGGGGAAAAAACCCGACTTTTTACAGGCACCTGACTGCCTAAAAATGAGGATATTCATTTTCACTAGAGGTCAACCAGTGTGGGTTTTTCTATTGCCGATACCGATATGTAGGAGACATGGTCAGCTGATGGTTGAAATGTACTGCCGATTTTTATGGGCCGATTTCCATGGCCGATATCTAAACATTTTCCACCTTATTTTCATGCTAAAATGTCACTAATAACATCAGCTGATGCACAAAATTTCAGTTTTTGAACTCCGAATTTAACTGTTAAATCTTAACTTTGTGCACTTCTCAGTGTTAAAATCAGACACCTAAATAAAGTTAGAGTATTTATTATGCAGATGTTATTAGTGAACGTAAAAAAGCATTTTAATTTAATTCTGCAACAGCACCAGGCTGCCCGATGATGTGCCTGACTTTAAATTGGCTTTACTAAGGACAAATATTGGCTGATGCGATGTATAAAAAATGGTAAATATTGGCCCGACATATCGGTCTACCCCTAATTTTCACCAATTTAACACATTTCCTGATTTATTTAAAAAGAATTATAAAGTTCCTGTAAACAGATAAATGAATAATAAAAAAAGAAACTGGACTTTTGAGTTCCTTCTGTTGGCATGCCTTTTTTTCCTCTCACCCTTTAACGCATGGTTGAAACGGGAGTCGCCCTGAATCCCATCAGCTTTGATCAGCTGTGTCCACTTATAAATAACTGCACAGAAGTCTAATAATAGACGCAATAACGCATGCCCAACGTTGTTGCAGCTTGGCGGTGGGAATAAATGGAGAGCTGGGATTATATTTGGGGTTTGCAAGCCAGCGAGACCCTTTAAACACGGTTCCTGTCATATTGGGGCTGTGCTGTCAGCCAACTTGGCACTTGTTTAACAGCCAGGCTGCCAAATACACCTACTTATTACTACTAATAATATTTCCCGCCCCATCAGGTCACTCATGTTGTATCACACGGGAGATTCTCTGCTCTGCTGCTTCGAGTCAGAGTGTCATCTCTTTTAGAAGAGATGCTTTCTTCTCATGGAATAAAAGGTCATTCGTTATTTTTGAACGGGCTAAAGGAATCGAGAAGAGGAAGAAAATAAACTTCTGCTGTCCTAAAAGTGTGAATCAGACCTAAATACAAAATGCCATGGGGACATTTGTTTCTAAAATAGGTGTGCACATTACTTCACGCTGTTATGTGCATGATTTGATTTGATCTGGAGACCTGCAAATTGGCTGATGCCACAACTCTGGATCATGGGGGAAAATAGGATTTATTAAGTTAGTTTAAATTAAGTTTGTTTTTTGGGTTAAATAAAAAAGAGACCTTTATCAGACTTTAACCTGCACCTAATGGTCCTTTATGCTGCTCGTATTATATGATGCTTTGCAGAATCTATTCAGGCTTAAAATCCTTCTAAAAATATGCTTTTTTAACGTTTTCTTTTTACTTAAGTTCAGTTTGAAACTCTGAGTTTTAGATTGAAATTTGCAACAAGGTTTTTAATTTAACATGTAAAGTATTTTCATCAACTCTTTTGTTTCAAATGACTGTAGATATTAATTTGACATCAAGGCGGCCATGTTGAATTGTGTTAATAATTAATTAATAATAAATATATATCCTATAAAGACATTCTAAGAAAGGTTGCTAACAAATGAACAGGCTTAAAATAGTTCTTGGTCAAGTTTAATAAGAATTTTGAAAAAGATATTTTGCTTGCAGGTTCCAGAAAATGTTGCCAGAAGCAAAATAAAAAAATAAGATAAGAAAAAAGGTTTTGTGTAAGTATTTTGTGAAAATATAAAATCATTACCTATCTAAAAATATAGAATATCATACAAAATCTCTTTATTGTTACAGCAGCAAGCAAAACAACAGTGCAGGAAGAATAAAAAGTAAAAGGCTTTGTTAAGATGCAAAATATTGACTTTATGCACAATTTAAGAAATTAAATTAAACATATATATCACTGCCTTGCGACACGTGCAGGATATTTCCTAAACTAATATTTCTAAACATATTTTTACCTTTAGCTTTTCAGTGAGAAGAAAAAAACCTTCCTATTTATGTTATGGTTGTTTCAATAGTGTCAAAACACTAGAAATGTAGTTCTAGCTGCTTTATTCTGAGATATTTAGGTCAGTTTTAGATATTACTCGTAACCAATTAACTAAAGTGTTTTAATTTCTTGTTTAAAAGACCCAAACAGCAGATAAATCTCCGGATAACGAGTTTACGAGCTGCACCTGAAGGCACCGCGTCTTCTTCCTCAAGCCTCCCGGAGAGAATTTTGATTGGCTGCCAGTGACATCATCCCTCCCTCGTGCTCTGGGCTGGAGGCTGTTTAAGCGGCAGCCCCCCGCCTCCCTCCGCGGCTCTTCCAGGCTCCTCCCACCGCGGGGCCGGACCCGACTGTACGCAGAGCTTCCCGTTTAATATTAATGAAGCCGCGCATTGGCTCCGAGTCGCGTCAATTCCGCCGAGCGACTTCAGTAGGCTGGCAGACTTCCTTCAATATTATTTCTGAGGGGGAGCAGGGAAAAGTGCTAAAAAATGTTCCCGATCCACAACACCGGGACGGACTGAATGGAGTCAGCTGTCAGGGGAGATCATAAATCCATCCGCAGCCAGGAGTGACACTCACCGGTAAGTTATCAGCGGGATGTTAAGTTGTTATTTAAAAGCAGCCAGAGAGGTTGTGACGTTTATAAATGATGAAGAGCAAAATGCCGCAACCATGTTTTTATTATATCTGCTGTTTTTTGGGGCGTATGGAGATAAAGTTCAAATCCTCTCATTTTAAACCATCGCTTGTGTTTATTTTCCTCTTCTTTTAATACATGTCGGTGTGGAAAAGGGATTTTTTCCTCCAGTCTGCATCATCTGATCAGTTGTTCTCCGCCTAAAAGCCATATCACATTCTCGGCACGTTCCCATGCCGGTTTCTTCAATGAATTTTGGCCATGAATGATCTCCGCCGCTTTCTGCTGAACCTGCACGGTGCTGAGAGGACGGCATGAAGCGACCGGGACAGACACAGCTCGGCTGGCGTTTTTATTTACATAACAGCAGAAAAACACATCAGATCCACCTGATTAAAGGAAATGACCACCTCTCTGTGGTTTAAATACCCTGACTATCCATTTGGGAGAGACTAATCTGCAGTGTGGCGTTTTGATGCAGCATTTCCCTCCCTTTAGATTTGGATCAGACATAGCAGAGTTGGGATCATCACTCAAACACACACACACACACACACACACACACACACACACACACACACACACACACACACACACACACACACACACACACACACACACACACACACACACACACACACACTCGTACAGTATCTGGAGCATGATTCATAATAAATACTCTCCCAGTTATTCAGTTACAGGACTCTGATGATTTCACTGTTTATTATTAGTGGGCATGTCTGTCACTCCTAAATTTTCCCACCGACCTGGGTGTAGCTCTGCAGGTGTTGACACTGCTAATATTTGGTTCCAGCCGTCGGTTTCTAGTTTGCATGCTGAGGTCCGCCCTGGTTGGAGCACACGCTCGTTCCCCCCAGAACTGTTTTCATGTTCTGCTTATCTGTCTTCACAGAGCGGCTTGTTGACTTCTCCCTAAACGTCCCAGCCCTCGGCCTCCCCATGCCTCCAACTCCCCTCGACGACAGAATTGTGGTGGCGCTGCCAAGGCCGATCCGACCTCAGGAACTCCAACTGCGCCTGGACACCAGCTACCTGGACTCCATCACCACCAGCAGCAGCAGCGACACAGTCATCAGCACCACCGTGGTGAAGATCCGGGCGACGGCCAATCTTGTAACGTATATGCCCTCATCCAAGGGCTCCACGCGCTCATTGTCGTGTGGATGCAGCAGCGCCAGCTGCTGTTCTGTGACTACCTATGAGAAGGACAGCCAGAGCCTCAGCCACAGCCAGGTGAGCGCCAGCAGCCCCAACCTCAGCTATGCTGGGCCCCCCACTCCTATGGTGAGCAACCATGAAGCGCTTAGTGCCCCCAGTCTGGCCCCGGGCACGCCGAAGGCCCTGTCCACCCTGAGGATCATCCACCCCCATGAGCTGGCCAAGCGGATGACCTGCTGCCCGTTGGGGCACCCCGTGGGGCCCGTGCCGGTCATCATCGACTGCAGGCCCTTCATGGAGTACAACAAGAGCCACATCCATGGGGCCGTGCACATCAACTGCTCCGACAAGATCAGCCGGCGGCGGCTGCAGCAAGGCAAGATCACTGTGCTGGACCTCATCTCCTGCCGAGAGGGGAAGGACTCTTTTAAGGGCATTTTTTCCAAAGACATTGTGGTTTATGATGAGAATACCACAGACCCCAGCCGGCTGACTTCCTCGCAGCCTCTGCATGTGGTCCTGGAATCCCTGAGGAGGGAGGGCAAGGACCCCATAATCCTCAAAGGTAACAGTGATGCAGGCATGCTATGAAATGGGTTAAAAATGCAATTTTAAAGGTTTCAGTTGGGCTAAATTCCTTTATAGAGTTGGCAGTAGTGTGGCATAACAAAGGTTGAATCTGATAAAAGGGAGTTTAAACTTCATTGTTCTGCTCGTCTCACTTCCTGTCAGTGCATCATGTCGGATCTGCCAAACCGATATTCAAACCCCCCCCCCTCAAATATAGACACATGGTCACCTTCTTTCTATACGACAGCGAGCGAGAAGCAAAGCGCGAGAAGCAGCTGTTAGTAAATACGACAGTCTGTTGGGACTCTTGGGTCGCTGCCATGTTTTCCATCTTTGGTTTGCATGTTTGAAGCCGGAGCGCGCGTGTTGTGTTCAGGGTTCGGTTGGATCAGAGCACCTTGATCCCGTCTCTTCTCTTCACGTCTGTTCTCCCCCCGCCGGTCTTCCTGTGGGCTTTGATGAACGAGGCTTTGCTCCAGTTTCTCATCCTGATCTGGTGTTTGTCTGAAGCTCGCCTCATGTGGGAACAGCCAGACGTTCTTACTGTTTCTTTTTAAGAAGAGGGCATCAAAAGGCTCTAGCTCAGCTTTACATGCTTATTTTAATGTCTAAAACTACATTTCTTTGCATTTACATGCTTGAAATAATAAATAAACTGCTGTTTCATTTCATTTTTGCACTAAAATGACTCCGTTTTTACTAATTATTACTTCTGACATTTTGATCTTTTGTTTTTCATAAAATATCCGCAAATGCAATGAACATAGCTAGGTTTTTTTAAAGGTAGTAAGCGAGTGACACATCTGGAGCACGCTTGTGTGATCGCTGCTGAATAATTTACACACACTTCATCATTTGCTCAGTTACTACCACACAGAAGTCAGGATTTACACTCAACGTAAGAAGATAATGTGATGCTTTTGCATAAATACTCCATCGCTGCTCCGCTCATGTCAAGATCTGTGATCGTTTACCACTGTTCTGTTGGAAACAATATAAACAACATTTGTAGTTTTTGACAATTTTGGGGAGTAAAAGGAGCAGGCCGGTGGTGGAACCAATGAAGGAAGTCAGAAGAATCGTCTCTTAAGATAATGACTCGGTAGATTTCATCTAAAGGCTTCTCTGAGGAGTTCTGAAAGCAGCTTATTAAAACCACACCTGACTTGGTTTGGATCAAAGCAAAACCAAAAAAGGTTCAGCTTGAACCAAACCGGTTTTCACAGCTTGCTCAGTGTTTGAGCTAACCAAATCATGTCCTTAATATAGAAAAGATAATAAGTAAGAACTTGTTTACCGTCACGAGCACGTGCTCTGCTCAAGGTTGTCGTTAAAGTTGACTATATCTGTTTTCTTATTTTTAATTTTTACAAATAATTCTTACTTTCCGGCTAAAGGTTGTTTATATACTTCAAAAAGTACAGAAAAAGGGGATTTCTATTTGTTGTCTATTTCGATTTGTTTGCGCAAAGGGCGCGGAACTTAAACTGTATACTGGAACCAGCCACTAGAGGGAGCTTGTTTTATTTTGTCTTCAACTCCCAAGTTTGCTTGGGTGTCTTCCAGTTGATGGTAGAGCCCAAATCAGCTAAACCCAAACTAATACATGGTATGGTAAATTTTCTTTGATTGTCAAAGTTTTTGTAATATACTCATCTTAGATGTTACCTAGGCCTCTAAAATCATCTCATGATGTCCATCCATCCATTAATTTTCATCTGCAGCAGCCTAAGCAGAGAGGCCCAGACTTCCCTCTCCCCAGCCACTTTAGCCAGCTCTTCCGGGGGAATCCCAAGGTGTTCCCTAGCCAGCCGAGAAACATAGTCCCTCCAGCGTGTCCTGGGTCTTCTCCTTGTTGGAAGTGCCCGGAAAACCTCACCAGGAGGCATCCTAACAAGTTGCCCGAGCCACCTCAACTGGCTCTCCTCAATGTGGAGGAGCAGTGGATCTACTCCGAGCCCCAAGCGGATGACACCCTGCCGAGAAAACTCATTTCAGCCGCTTGTATCCGCGATCTCATTCTTTCGGTCACTACCCAAAGCTCGTGACCATAGGTCACTGGTAAATCGAGAGCTCCGCCTTCGGCCTCAGCTCTCTCTTCACCACGACGGACTGGTACAACGCCTGCATCACTGCAGACGCAGCACCAATCTGCCTATGGATCTCCCACTCCATCTGTCCCTCACTCGTGAACAAGACCCCGAGATGCTTAAACTCCTCCACTTGAGGCAGGACCTCGTCCCTGACCTGGATAAGGCATTCTACCCTTTTCTGACTCAAGACACCATAATCCTGGAGTACCCCCTACAGGGCCCCCCAAGGGACGCAATCTAACGCCTTCTCTAAATCTACAAAACACATGTAGATTGGTTGGGCGAATTTCCACGCACCTTCCAGGACTTCCCTAAGGGTATAGAGCTGGTCCAGTGTTCCACGGCCAGGACGAAAACCACATTGCTCCTCCTAAATCCGAAGTTTCATAATTTTTTTTTTCAATTCTCTTCTCTATTCTAGTTGAGATTCTGGGAATGAAACAAGAAAATCTATTTGTGTGCAAATTCCCTTTTTCTCTAACATGTTTGGTCAAAACTCCCGCAAACACTTCCCTCTTTTTTCTGTTCACCAGAGTGTAAAAATAACCGTGACATCCCATTTTCTTAAGGTCATGTGGTCAGGCTGACGTCGTTTATCAACAATCCGGCTGTTCGGCAGTTGAAAGGCGATCCCCACCTGCTTCCCACCACCTTCCCAGTGGTGGGATTACTTCTTGGGGTATGATGTCACCTCTTGTGTTGTTAACTGATACCCAGACCCCTCCCCACAAATCGAACGCTGTCATCGCCGTTAAAAACAGGTGTTGTTTGGAGAAGTGTGTTTCCCAGCAGGTAAACACACATCTATGTGTGTTTTTGTAATAGAAACCAACTGCTGAACCACGTTTCTCTGGGTTTTCTGGTTCATTTAGACAGACGGGAGTTAGACCCTCCTTATAAATTAATATTCAAATGGAGGTATTCAAATCAGAAACAAATGTATCGGTGTAGTCAGACGATTGGAGGTTGGTCTAATGTCAGCAGCTGCTTTTTATCAGATGTGTATGCAAACGTTGGTGGTCCTACTCTGCCGTAACGTTTGCCATGTGGCACTCAGAAGCATGAATGTGTGTATTTTTAGCATCAACCGCTTCTGTGGGAATTAAACCTTTAACCTTTGCTTGGCCCTCTCAGAACAAATGGGTCAAGCTCAAGATTAAACAGGCTGGAAAAAACCAAAAGTAAAACATACTGAGGATCATGCACCGATTTTGTTTTCCGATTTTTGTGACGCTCTCACCTGCTGGTTCAGCTCAGTGGCCTAGTGGTATTGTCCGCCCTGAGACTGGGAGATCGTGGGTTCAAATCCACGGTCGGGTCATACCAAAGACTTTAAAAATGGGACCTAATGCCTCCCCGCTTGACAATCAGCATTAAGAGGATGGATTGGCGAGTTAAACCACCAAATAGTTCCCAAGCATGACCGTATCTGCAGCTCACCACTCCCCCATGGGATGGGTCAAGTACGGAGAAGAAATTTCACCGGTGTGTGACGACTAATGGGACTTTAACTTCAAAAGCACATTAAAGTAACACTGAGCAGTTTCCTGCTCCTCCACCCTACTGGTTGAAAGTGAAATTAAAACTACCGTAAACAACCCTGCTGCAACCTGCTATAACTAGCGTTAACAACGAGCTAACACTAACATGAGCCAGCTAATACGAAGTAAAAAGATCCACACCGTTGGACAAAAATATTATTACTTATAAGTCCAGTAGCCTCAAAGCCATGCGGGTCACCATCAGTCTGTGATTTTGTAGCTAGCTAGCTTAGCTCCAAACTAGCGTAGGCTGAGCCAATGTTCACTCTGGTTTTAGCTCTTTGATTCACCTCCAAAGACATTACTCTCTTACTTTTACTTCCGCCATGATGCAAACTGAAAAAGCAAACTTCTTTTTCTTGTGCTTTTTATTGACGATCGGTGAACTGAAAATGCTAACTGCTAGCATTACAGCTAACAGCTGTAAAGCAGGTATAAGAGCGCCCCCTAGAACACCTACCCGCTCCACAAAACTGTTAAGTGCAGAATCTGGTCAGCAGAGGGCTGCAGAGTGGTGTCGAAATATGAAACTGGTCAAGCTTCTAAACCAACAATCATTAAGATCAATGTTAAAGCTCTAGCTTAAAGTTTAAAAAAATATTTAGTGTTACTTTAAATCAGATTTAATTTCAAAAGCTTACCTTTTCTCCAATATAGGTCTAGGTTTTATGATTTTCTTTGACTAACACTAGATTTAAAACTGCTGATGCTATAGTTCAAATTCTCAGAATAGCTCTGATGTGTTCTTGGACAGAGGGGAAAAATTATTTTTAAGTGCTGGATCTGCTGATCACCAGTCAAACAGTTGGTGCATCCTTACTGTCTCAACCCTTTAGTTTGGTAGCCAAACAAAAAGTGTCTTCTCTGTTTTCCACAGGAGGCCTTAGCTTTTTCAGGCAGAGCCATGAAAACCTGTGTGAGCACTCGCTGCACCTTCACGAGGGCTTGGACATGGGCGCATCCGCCGGCCGGACGGGGCCTCTACCTCACTCCCTGCCCTCCACCCCGGACATCGAGAATGCAGAGCTGACGCCGATCCTGCCCTTTCTCTATCTGGGGAATGAGCAAGATGCTCAGGAAATCCACCTGCTGCAGCGCCTGAACATCGGCTACATCCTGAACGTCACCACCCACCTGCCGCTCTACCACTACGATACGGGCCTCTTCAACTACAAGCGCCTGCCCGCCACCGACAGCAACAAGCAGAACCTGCGTCAATACTTTGAGGAGGCGTTTGAATTCATTGGTAGGAGATCTGCAACATGTTATTTTAAATAAGCAATGTTCAAAATTTCTTTTATTTCCAAAAACAGGAAGAGTCACAAACAATCCTCATGACACCAGAGTTTGTTTTGATCTCTTTACACACGTTTAGTGTAAATTTAGTCTGAAATTTCACTTTTTAAACCAACAATGACCTTAATAAACTTACTTTTTTAAGTACTTTATCTTAGTTGTTTACTGAAATCATAGGTTTTAGTTGTATTCTGATTTTAGCACATACTGGCTCAACACTGATTTAAAAATATGAAAAAGTTACATAGTATGCCTTTAAACAGAAAATCTGTCACAGCAGATCAATATAATAATCTTTTCTTTCACAAAAAAGATTATCTACTGAATTTTTAATGTTCTCCAAAGAAAAGACACATCTAGTTCTTCTAGTTCTACGTCTTTAGGAGAAACAGATGTTTCTGTTTTTTCTGACAGAAGCTGTATGTAGGTCACGAATAGTAAATGAATCCACGCTAGGGGTTCTCAGACGTGTTGACCTTTACTTTGCAGAATTTCCGCTTGGTTCCTTTTTTTATTAGCTAGTTCCCTAATCATTTCAATAATGATAATTAAAAAATATGAGTCAGGAGAGGAGAGAAGGTTCTGATGTAATATGAAAGGTGGATTTTTATTTGATCTTCAGCATTTTTAAAAGTTATCTGAATTTAGATAAAGCTTCAGCAATCTGGTCAGGTAGGGGTCGTTTTTAATGTAATGATGCTTTAATACGTTTACTCAGTAGTGAATGTGTAAGGTTAATAATAAATACTGCTAGTTTAGTTGATAGTTATGATAAATTGAGATAAAATTATTGTCTTTTTCAATCAAAATGTCTGGTTGCGTTTCATTAAAAGGTAAAAAATTCCCCTGCAAAACTTTCAAATATCTAAAAACGAGAATGTTCTAGATTATTATTGCATTAGATTTCAGGTCCGACACCGATTCAGAACAGAAGTAGGAATATTTTAAATACAGCATGTATTATTTTGTGTTTTAATGTTTGTTCTCTTCTTCCTTCCTGCAGAGGAAGCACACCAAGCAGGTATGGGCCTTCTGATCCACTGCCAGGCAGGTGTGTCGCGTTCTGCCACCATCGTGATCGCCTACCTGATGAAGCACAGCTGGATGACCATGACGGACGCCTACAAGTTTGTCAAAACCAAGCGGCCCATCATCTCCCCTAACCTCAACTTCATGGGCCAGCTGCTGGAGTTCGAGGAGGACCTCAACAACGGAATAACGCCACGAATCCTCACGCCAAAGCTGATCGGTCTGGAAACCGTCGTCTAAAAAGAACTGCTGCACGAGCCAGTCTGAGATGTTGCTTGAACTCTCCTCATCCTGGACTTTTTCAGACCAGAACCTCCATAGTGGGGTGAAGAAGAAATGCCAACATTTCTTACAGCGAGGACCGGGAGTTTGGAGTCGGGCAGAGAAGAAAACGACGTGGAAATATTATTTTTATGTGCTTGAGGAAGATATTTACAAAACAAACTCTTAGAATTCACACTGTGGCGCACAGTTTGCAGATTCAGGCAGGGTTGGCCACAGCGGTGCCTGTTTAAAAAAAAAAGAAAAAGATAAGGACTTGTTTGGCGTGTGAATCTTCTTGTTCTATTTTTCTACAGCGGGTTTAAGGGGATGACCACGACGAGCCCACGGCGGCTTACTGTGCAATAATTTCAGTGGAATGCAATTGATCTTATATGTGTATATATCGGTATTAACGAAAACATTTCCAGCATTTTGCTGAAGAACCATTTTAATGTAACTACCGTTGTCCAGCTCTATTTGTTAATGGTGCAAACAGTCATGCTGTAATATTAGACGCTGATCCGTGTGAGAATCACGAGGGTTTTGCTTTAAAGTGCAGCTTATGGGATTTTTTTCTTCTCCTTCATGTTTTATTTGTTCACTTCAGTGTCTTGGTTCTGCCATTCCTGCATCCACATGTATTTTTAGCAATACACGTATTACCAGACAGCCATAAGAGCTATCTTTATATGCATGGCTGCTGGCAGAGGGAAGCACGCTGAAATAATTGTTGAATATTGTAAAACAGGGCTACTGGTTGATGTTTAATGTAACACGAGGGAGGGTTTTTCACTGCCTGCTTCTGTCTCCTCTGTTTGTTTGTGCTCCACTTCACCCATTAGCATCTCCATGCTTCCTTCCCCGTGTACGGTCCATGTTCACTCACATTTGATGCCCAACTTTCTAAGCAGTTCTTTAGCCAGTTCTGAGGTAGCAGCGCTGAAATTTTTACTCCAAACAAACGTTTATGTCCTCGAATGGGTCGCAGTAAGTGTGACAGCAGCGGTGCGTTCGAGCAGCGTGACCTTTTCTCGTTGCTGACCCCTTGTCACAGTTAAGTGAGATCTTCTGCCTTTCATATGGTAGGCCACCGCTGCTGTCACCTGCTGCTTCAGTGCCTCAATCAATGCCTTAATTCATGTCACACTTTGGCGCTTCATCAGACACGATCCCGCCGAGGTCGATATTTAACCGCCGGACTAAAAACGCTTTTATTGTTCAACTAATTTAACGCTGCACATAATATTCATTTCCGATCGTGCACACACTCTAGCAGAGCTGCATTATATTAAAGCATGAAACTATAAAAACATAAAGTTTAATCAACTTTGACCCATATTACAGCATAGTTAGGGTATAAAGAAAAAAGTACAACAGTTACAGAAAGTTTTTTGGCTATTTTGGATTAGTTAAAATATGCATTTTAATTGATTAGGTCATAGAAAATACATCTTAATTTTTTAAAGACCAAGTTCACTGAGAAACCGTTTTTTACTTGTTATTTTTGAATCAGTCATTTTGAATTTAACACGCAGATTAAACATGAAAATAGTCTACTTTTTGCTTTCCTGCGCCAATATAGCCTGGAAAGCTGTCCTATATATGTGAATATATAGTCTGGTCATGACTGATGGCTCTCAGTCGTGGGCGGGATCTATGGTTGTCTTTCAAACTCTCTTCGAATGCTATTGGTCAACAAACAACGTGATGTACTCACCGCTATTGATATCAGTGATCGGGACAGTCCGCCATACACCGTTGAAGAAGATGCAAATACATCTTTTTTCTAAATAAGCTTAAGTACCTCTATCTGCTCTTGACTCAAAGAAAAGCCCAAGTCTAAATAATCCAAAGTTAATGCCAAAGCTATTTCAAACGAGCCGCCGCCATCTTGGTTTCTCTCGGTTGCACTAACGTTCCTCACACCAAACAGATAGAGCGCTGCAATTGGCCCACCAAACAGATAGAGCGCTGCGATTGGCCCATTAAAATGGATAGAGCGTTGTGATTGGCCCACCAAACAGATAGAGCGCTGCAATTGGCCCACCAAACAGATAGAGTGCTGCGATTGGCCCACCAAACAGATAGAGCGCTGCGATTGGCCCATTAAAATGGATAGAGCGTTGTGATTGGCCCACCAAACAGATAGAGCTCTGCGATTGGCCCACCAAACAGATAGAGTGCTGCGATTGGCCCACCAAACAGATAGAGCGCTGCGATTGGCCCATTAAAATGGATAGAGTGCTGCGATTGGCCCACCAAACAGATAGAGCGCTGCGATTGGCCCATTAAAATGGATAGAGTGCTGCAATTGGCCCACCAAACAGATAGAGCGCTGCGATTGGCCCACCAAACAGATAGAGTGCTGCGATTGGCCCACCAAACAGATAGAGCGCTGCGATTGGCCCACCAAACAGATAGAGCGCTGCGATTGGCCCATTAAAACGGATAGAGCGTTGTGATTGGCCCACCAAACAGATAGAGCGCTGCGATTGGCCCATTAAAACGGATAGAGCGTTGTGATTGGCCCACCAAACAGATAGAGCGCTGCGATTGGCCCACCAAACAGATAGAGCGCTGCGATTGGCCCACCAAACAGATAGAGTGTTGCGATTGGCCCATTAAAACGGATAGAGCGCTGCGATTGGCCCATTAAAACAGATAGAGTGCTGTGATTGGAATGGCACCAGACTGTCCAGGGCTGCGGAGGTTCCAATGAAGCGTAGCTAGACCGACATGCGGAGCAACTGGTGGTCTAGATACTAGGCTAGCGCGCCGATAGAAAATAGGCGGGGAAACTCTCAGATTAGAAAGTCACACAGATCTACGTCACACTAAACTATTATTCATGGTCACACCCATCTTGGCTAGCAACGTGGAAGGCTTTTGTTGGTTTAGCATCCAGGAGAGATCAGAGCACGTCTCGGCTAACTGTTAGCATTAGCAACTCCACCACACAGCAGAACTCCTCCAGGCTTGTGTTATTTGTGGAGATAAAACAGAAATGTTGCAAAGCAAACAGAGTCAGTGGTAGAGTCTCATTGCTGTTAACCAATCAGGGGCAAGATGTCCGAAGATCATGAAATAAGACTACAAAACCAGCGCCAGCGTGTTGAAAAAAACAAGTGAACTTGGTCTTTAAAACAAAAAAGGAAAAACCTGTTTTGTAACTTTGAATCAAACTAGTGATGTTAGCATCTTGCTGGGCAGCGACGGTTGGTGACAAACTGCAAACAGCACATGTGTGGGAGTTTCTAAAGAAGTCTCAAAGTGTTCATGATTCTAAATTTGCTGGTCTTTGCTCGTCTGTCACTGAAATTTTTCAAAATATTTGCATGACAAATTTATTCTCTAAGCAGTTGCAGAGTAATAACAGGAGTCTGGAAACCGTCTGGAACTGTTTTCAAGTCAGTGTCTGAGAGGAAGTGGCTTGTAACTAAGTTTGGACTGATAGGACGCTTATTAAGATGTAAAAATGACTTATATTATGAAGGCAAATTACAAAATCTGCATGATGTTGCACAAATTTTGTGCAAATTTCACAATTTGTTTTGCAGCTTTGACATGCAAAACGATCTTAAAACCAGCTTAATGTGGCTTTAGATCAAAATTTGTGCATTTTCACGCAATTCTGTCTCCAACTCGTCACCAGCTGCTCAGCTTGATGTGAAGATGCTGCTTTAGTCCAGCTGCTAAGCTGTGACAAACTTCAAGTGAAGATTTCAGCTGTATTTTCTGTAAAAGAAACGTCCGTCATGGGCTAATATACGCTGTAATTCTCTAGCATTATTAGTTTGCAGATTACCTGTTGGATTTAACACATTAGATCACCACTTATCAGATTTTATCTTTTAAATAAACATTTATTTAAGCCACCAAATAGTGAATTAGGTTTCAATCAGCCTGCACATAAACGACTAAAGCCAAAAAAACAAAAAAATTCACCATATTTATATATTTTACATTTTTAATCCAGCATCTTTATTCATAAACGATCCCAAAAATGTTCCTTCTGTTCCTCAGTTTCTGTCTCGGCATAAAATGAAGCACAGGGCTAACAATAACTTTGTCAAGGTGCCAAAACCCATCATCTGTTTCACAATCCACCCTCTGCAAACCATTCTATCTTTAAAAATCAACCCCAAGTTGAAAAAAATCCATTTCTTTGAGAAGGATGGAGGAGGATGCACGTACATCCCATCACACATTCACAACAACGAGCTGGAAAACAAAGCTGACCCCGGTGAAAATTCATGCTATGCAAAATGAAATGTTACTAAAGTCTCTGGACGTTTTGAAGGCGAGCGACACGTTTGCGTCCTTACATGAAATAAAACATAAATCTATTTTTGTTGCAGTCATCACAAATGTCTAATGGTGCTTCAAACGGTATCTAAGGATCAGAAAATGGGAAGATTGCTTATCATCTGAGCCATTTTTACATTAGAATAAAGACTTTTCATTCAAACTGCTGCAATCAGTGAAACATGGCTTTTTTTTTTCATTTCAAGGGTCAATAACTGAACTTTGCTCTCTAGCCGGAGTGGAAGCATGCTGTGTGCTCCTGGTCTGGGAGGGACGCTGTCGGTCATTATGGTGCTGTCCGGCTTTCCTACACTGCTTTTTCTGTACAGCTCATGTCCCGACGACAGCTCCGAAAGGATCTTATTTATTCAGAACCACAGTTCTGGAGCAGAACAGAACCGAGCTGTCGGGTTCGACGTGTCTACGACTTGTTTAAGAGTCTCCGCTTTGGGCTCGGAGGCTCTGATGAAAATCGGGCTCTGCTCCACAAGTCTCTGTATATTTCTTTGTGTCCGTAGTCAACAGTCGAGTATTTACAGTATATAAATATATATATATTTTCTTCGTATGCATATATTCATTACTATTTTTGCACTGACCTAACGAGAGATGGATTTATTTTTCTTTTTCCACAAAAGGGTGCTACTATACTGGAGGCCTTCTCCCACACCTTTTGCATGACTTGCTCAAAATTCCTCAACTGGTCTGTCATTTCTCCTCCTCTTCTTCTCGAGTACTTTACGAACTGTTGCAACTGAAGCACTGTAATTTTGTAATCCTTACTTGTGAGCTTTGAAATAAAGACGGAGGCTTTAAGTTTGGTGTCCTGGAGGCTTATTTTCCCGTTTTTAATTATTCAGTCACGCACTTGTTTCCAGTTCGGTCCATTGAAGCATATGAAAGTAATTTGAGTAGAGATGAATCCACTGTCATCCTCTTGACATTTTATCCTTTAGCTCACTGTTTTTATGACTGCCAGTTTTGATTCATAAACTCTCCTCACAGCATCGTTTGCACCCTCAACATGCACAGAAACTCTGAAACTATACTCTCTAATGCCATGGAATAAAAGAAAATAGCCACTAGTTTCAGCTTTCTTTTAAAGAATGCTAGAACTTTGTTTTTTTTGTGCCGTTGCAGGAATAACGTTAAGAATATTTCAAACAATTTGCAAGAAAATGTTTAAAACTAGGTGCTGCACAGTGGCACAGTGGTTAGAGCCGTTGCTCTGCAGCAAGGAGGCCCCAGGCTGGGATGCAAACCTGGGGCCTCCCTGCATGGAGCCTGCATGCTCTCCCTGTGCACGCGGTTGCCCTCTCCAGGTACTCCGGCCTCCATCCGCAGTCCACAAATATAAATATATATATATATATATGTGTGTATGTGTGCATGGTTGTTTGTCCTATGTGTCTCTGTGTTGCCCTGGACTGGCAACCTGTCCAGGGTGTACTCCGTCTGCATGCCCAAAGACTGCTGGAGATAGGCACCAGCCCCTCGTGACCCTGCATGGATAAGCGGGTATAGAAAATGGACGGATGGATGATCATAACCAAAACAAAATACACCCAATGTACAGATTAGGACCAAACAATGAACTATTAGAAGTATTTTTATTCTGATTGAGGAAGTGCATAAACATTTGACACGTGTAACTCTGCAAACTCTCCTGAAAGTTTTGTGATTTAAAAAAAAGTAACAACTAAAGAAGCAAAGCAGATGAACCAAGAGCAGCAACCCTAACCCTAGCCCACATCTTCATTATTAGACCTAACAACAACAAAACAGTCCTTGAGTGTGTATTTTCAGATGCATCCTCTGCCAGTCTCCTGACATTTGATCGTCCAGAGTACACATCCAAAGTTGTTAATTATCTGCACTTGCCTCCATTCAGCCATGTGTCACATAGCGACATTAGTTACGAGCCTATATTTACTCCACCTTTGCAGACGTCTGCTGCCTCGTGGCCGGTGGGGAACGGGCGTTTGTAGGGAGCAGCCTGAGGGTCAAGATCTCTCCATAGGAACAAGCACAAAAATAGGTTTTAGCGTTGCTTCTAATTACAAGTGATGAGTGCCTCCCGCCTCATTAATCCTTTCCTATCAGCACTTGGGCCGGCTGGCAGCACCAGAATAGCCCTGATCTTTGTGCTGCTGCACGCTGCTGTCCAGCTAGCTCTGCATGCACGTATTAGGCAAAAAAAGGGGGCCCAAGAGGAGGATCTACCTCTTTTCTACACATGCAAACTCATGCATTCAAGTGTGTGCATGCTTCTCAGTCAGAAGAGGCGGTGAAATAAAGCAGAGAGGATGTCTAACCATGACGGCTGCTGCACAGGTTACGTTTAAGCGTTTTTACAAAGTCCCAGTAAAACTTAAATAAAAACGATTTGCATCAAAGATGCTACTCTTGTTCAGGAATTTTCTAAAAGTAAGCAAAAAAGACAATTAATTTAAATTTATCTTCTATTTTTATTTTTTTGTTTTTCGTTTCAAACTGTTTGAAACAGACGGTACAGTTATTAGCTCACTTTGCTCATTTTTGAGTTAAATCTTTTACTTTAAACAAAATAAAAACCTCACATTGCCTCTGTGATATCTATAGAGATCTTAATTTGTAAAGTACGGATTATCTATTGTAGAAAAATGTAATATATTTCTGTATAAACAAGGAAAATGGCCAATACCAGCTCTGATGTGCTGATAGGACTCATATGAATAACAAAATACGTGATTTTTCTGATTAATCTGCGATTATGATTCTGTGAATAAAAATGTTCCACATAGAAAATCTGTTAATTAGACCTTAGCAATGAAATTTAGATGGATTAAGATGCTGAATCTCATCCGATTCCAATCATCAGCCAACTTTTCAGTCCACCTCTACAATTAAATAACCCACCCGTGTTCTGTTGGGTGAATGCATCCGACCGTACCATCTCTGTGACGTGGATTAGTGTGGATGAGCTGTCCAACTCACTGGGATGCCCTTGTGCTGTAAACATGTTCTGGCCTGTGGTCCTCTGCATCACTTCTGCATCATAGATGAAGATACAAACTGGAGCATGAGACAGGGATGAGGTAGATGGAGTAAGCTGCAAAGAAAGCCGAGGCCCATTTTGCAGAACGCATCAAAAAAAGATTGCAGTCGCTCGGCGCGGTGGACGTAACCATGTCTCTGCAAATTAAGAGGATGTAAATATGGAGGAGATGGATGGGTGAGCAAGGACAGCACCAATGAAGAAAACTAGTTTTCTGCTAGATTAGAATGATATTGAACAATGGCTCATTCAGTCTACACAAAGACTAGATAAAAAGCCTTTCATACGCGTCTGCTGACTCTGCAAAATGAAGCGAGTTGATTTTGTTCATGTTCGAATCTCCTGTCATGTGTCGTTACATGCTAGCCACGCAACGGCTGTAGCATGAGAAACAGGTCAGTGTTGTTGGACTCCTCCAAGTACTTCAAAAGGAAATAACATCATTCATTCATTCATAAAAATAAAAATATTAGGATTTAATCTGGTTTTGAGAATTAAGTAAATAGCTGAGAAAAAAGTGAGAAAATTTCCAGAATAGACAAGAATAGTTATTTATTTGAGACTAAAAGGCAAATTAAATACTAAAAAAGCCATGTGTAAAAGGTTCAAGCACTAAATAGTTATATTAATGTATTAATGTTTATTACAACTCTATTTATTAAAAATAATAGTATTTGAATCTACAGCAGCAAGTTAAAAAATTCAAGAGTCAACTCCTGAAAAACTAAATAATCTGAGTTGTATTTATTATATTTTATTCCAAACAATGTCCCATTTGTTTACATGGAGGGGGCGGGACTTAAATCTTGTACTGCAGCCAGCCACTAGGGGGCATTAGGATTCCTTCTGGGTTACTTTCTTGTGTTCTGTGGATGGGATCATTAGAGTAATGCTTTTATTTAATAAACACGCTGTCAGGGTGGTGGAAATAAAATGAAACCAGAACAAATGCATAGATCATTTATTTATTTTATTTTTTATTCATTCTCAGATTTACTGGGCTGATTCAAGACATTTAATTATGATTTCTTCTTTTTAGTCAGATTTAAAACCCCCCATCTCTTTTGTTGTTTAATCTATATTAGAACATGATTTATTTTTGTTTGCCTGAAATGTCACAGTTTCATAATAGAAACTCAAACAAATTTGATCATGAATTAAAACAAAAAATAAAATATGAATAAATAGTTTCCACATTTTTAAAACTTTCATATCATGAATCACTTTTTTAAGTGTAACTTAACAAAAAAGGGTCTAACAGAGTTCAGTTATATATATATTTTTTATTTCAATTCCACCTCTGATTTAAAAGCCGTATCCAGCACAGCTGCAGGACGTTCCTTTGTCATTAGCTCACTGAGCAAATACAGTAACAGCCTGAGGTTGATTCCAGGACGTTTGTATTTGGAATCTGTTACCATGGAGCTACACTGTAAAAAATGCAGCCAAACAAGCTGAGTGCTGATGAAACAGGTCATCTCTACTCTGCTAAAACAAATGAAATCCATATGCGAGAAACAAAACCTCACAAGTGACCTGATCAACAAGTTTTCTAATCACGACACACGCAGAGGGCCGGGCGCTCGTGAAAGAGGAGGAAGTTTGCATGAGATGAAGAAGAAACATTGCAAGAAGCAGTTATGAAATTCCAGTCAGCAGATGCTAGCTCTGCAGCTAGCTCCCACAGCAATAACAATGTCTAATGTAAAATCAAAGGTGGTATAAAGGTTTATAAAATAACTTTTGCATTAGATGTGAAGAAACCTTTGAGCTGTTTTGAGACTGCAGAAACACCTTTATAACCGACCACAGAACTAATCTCTATTTCTCCAAACTCAGGTTGTTCAAAGAGCTTTTTACAACAGGTGCGATCTTCATGGATCATGGCATCATAAGGTCTGAATTAAGACAAAAATCTAACCTAACTATTGAGATACTGGACCATTACACACTATATTCCATTTGATAGTAAAATACATGTCCTTACTTTCCATAATTCCCTTTTCAATTAGTTAAAATTAACCTTCTAGTCCACATTTTCTATTACATTGTCAACAACAGCTGATTTAATAAAATTCTGTTTTAAATACTCTTTTAAAGTTATTCTGCACCACAGAGATGAACTGCAACTCTTAGCAATAATATGCAAACAGCATTTGCCAGAAAGTTTCCAAAATGTCTCAAAACATTTGCGAGGATGTCTCAATTTTTTATTTTATTTAGAAAGCCTTGTGCTGTGGCTTAAAATCGACACTTTTGAATAATCAGTGCGACATATTGCCTCAAAAATAATCACAGACCAGGCACATTTTCTATTATCTATAGATCAGATGAAGTTTCTGCATCAGAAAGAGAGAAAAGTGAGACAACTTTGGGACCAGCTGGTGACTATTTTGTAAATTGTAAATAAAATTAAACGTAATTAAGATGCTTTGTGACTTTTCTTTTGATTCCGATTGAAAGTTTGCAGATCTTCTGGCATTTATGTCTTTAACTAGTTGTCAGGCTGTGGTGGTGTTGGACCCAAGTGCAGGTGAGACCTCCTGGAGGCGGGCAGGTAAATTAAAGATACTTAATAAAATGCATGAGTTAGGCAAAAACACAGATATTACAATAAACCAATAAACCCAGGATATACCACGGGTGACAGAGGATGTAACACGAGTGACTGGGACCAGGTTGCTTAAATACAGAGGGAGGAGCTTCCTAATCAAGGACAGGTGAGCTAATGGGAAACAGGTGTGCATGATCAGTGACTGCATGGGGAGCTGAATAAACCTGAACCGACACACAAGGGAAACAATAACTCAAGGAAAGCAATATGGAAACACAAAATAACCGAAAAGAGGCAAAACCTGTGACTAAACAAGAGACAAATGAATTAAAAAAAAACTAACAATCACCAGTCCAAATTATAAATGTTAAATAATAATTATAACAAACATTTTATTCTTTTTCTCTGACACTTTTATTTTAGGGTCCAAACGAACGATTTTAAAAGCTTTTAGAGGTTTGTCGCTGCACTAGAATACACACAACACACGGACGTGACATAAAAGCAACACAAAATATTCGACTCACTGAAGAACCAAAGATCAAATCATCAAAATTTGAGAGATTTTGATCACTTCTGCTCTAAAATTACAGCAACTCCACCCTTTAATTTCAGAATTTTTCCACCCCCAGATGTTCCTACAGCGCTGCTGCGAAGCGCCTCGTCAGAGGAAGTTCAGACTTTTATTGTCTGTAGTTGAGTTATCATGAGAGCTGTCTGTTCCTGTTCCTCCCCCTCCTCTCCCCTGACCACCAGAAAGAGAAACCAGCCCCCCCTTCCGTCTTCCTCCTCATCTTTCCATCTACTCTTTGCTCTGGGAAACCCCCTCCACAGTCATCATGACATATTCAACCTACCTATTATGTTGCACGGTGGGGGGGCTCTGCAAGCCAAAACAGCAATTTAGAGCCCATTTTACAGCAGAGCTTTAGCTGCCAAGTGCTCTCCCAAGTAGTCGAAGCCACACATGGCTCAGACTCGGGCCAACGTTTGATGGACGATCAGGTCTCCTGTTCCAGTTCAGCTACTGAAAGTCACTTTTAAACAAGTTGTTAAAGGAGATGAACATCATGAGACACTAATCTCAAATCATACAGAGAAAATAAAGCATTTTTAAAAAGAAAATCCCAGAATGGTCGGGTTAAATGGAAGTTTTGGCTCTTTATTGAAGTAAAAGTTGAAACTTTAGTCTTTTATCTAAACGTGGCCAAACCAAAGTGGATTACCTGTCTTAAAACATCTCAAACTCCAAAAATTTATAAGAGTTCATGCAAATGTTACATTCCTGCTGTCAATTTCCATTTATAGGCGTAAATTTCTAGCCTGGCAAGCCATCCTAGTCTGACCACGAATCCATTGACGGCTCTGTCGTTGGGCGGGATCTATGGTTGTAATCACGGTAAAGCGTTAGCCTTTTTAACCATGGCTAAGCCAAGTTTGGTGGTTTTCCACCATAGTGATGGTTTACCTGCTCCAAACTAGAGCCTGTTTTCCTCATCCCGTTCCCGCCCGCACCTAGCCTGGCAAGCCATCCTATATATGTGAATATATAATCTGGCCTCAACCCATTGATGGCTCTCAGTCGTGAGGCGGGATCTACGATTGTCTTTCAAAATGTCAACACGCAGTTGGATAGCACTAGAACCAATCAGAGTGACGAACAACGTGACGTAATCACAGCGACGGAAAAGAGGGAGACAGCAATGGCGTCTAACATCAATGATTTCTGTCGTTTTTGTATGAAAAACATGTGAATATCAGGTGTACTGGGACATTGCACTACTTTGTTTGATGAAAATAAGAAGCCGCTAAGTATATCAGACAGACTTACGCACGTTGGAGTCTAAATAATCCAATGTTGATGACAAAACCGTTTCAAACGAATATGGTTCCTGCGCTGCTGCCATGTTGTTTGTGTTTGCGATCGCAGCTCTGACGTCATCGGCTACTCCCGCTCTGTGATTGGCCCACAATATAAAGCGCTGTGATTGGCCCAACCAAAACTATAGCGAGCTGTGATTGGACAGCCACAGCAGTGGATCGGGCTCCGAGGGTTCCAATGAAGCGTGTCTAGACCAAACTTTGCAAGGCAAGAATTTGGTCTAGTTCACTAGGCTAACCCGCACCCGCAAAACGCGGAGAAATTATTCCCGCACAATAAAAGAGATGCACTGGTTTTGTGTCCTCTCTGGTCCTGCAGGAGAAAACATGTCATTTTATAGGCTATGAATACAGAAACCCCATGAATCTCTTTGTTTCGTTTCTCAGGCCTGCATGTCTTTTGACACATTGGTCAGGACTAGCGCAGTATGTTTTCATTTAGATTTTAATCCTTTAACACGCATGTAGGCGCATGTGATCGGAGTCTCCATGCTCTATGGCGACTGATTTCTGCCACGACTGAGCCTAACCAAACTCTAAGGGCCGTGATATACTTGCTGTTTAACCTCGCGTTGGCGCAGGCAGCAGGCTGCGTCTTTGTTCATATACTTGCTGCTACGCAGTGCTGCACAGCATGTAGTACATGGTGTCAATAAAAGAGATCAGTAACTGGTTAATTTTGAGATTACGACAGGAAAAAAAGACAGCAGCGGTTTCGTAGATGGTGTGAAAGACCTCTAAACCAGAGACGGAGTCACCATGGTGAGTGTGTCTCGCTCGTTTTGTCAACTGGTTGCTCGTATATTACAGCATTCAAGCACGTCGTGTCACGTCACGTTAATTTCGGGGGACGTGCACAAACTACGCTTCAAATCAACGCAAGCTACGCGTGGCATCCATTTTAAACACACGTACGCATCGCTAAACAGCCCTAACCAGACTCTGGAGAAGGCGCAGCTGAAGGTGACGTCGCCATGTGAACGTCTGCACTGTCAACGCGCTACAGAGACGGCGTGCTTCTCCGAGGCCTTCTTCTCAAACGCTAATGTCAGACGAGGGTCTCCTTCGACTGGTAATCCGTGGCAGAAATCACTCGCCATACATGCTCATCCTGATCCCGCGCTGTTTCTTTTAGCCACTTGTAAGCAAAAGTCACATCGCCCGCTCCCGTGAGATTTGTGTTGGGTCCCGCGGGACCGGGCGGGACCCGATCCCAATGCAACCTTTTACTTCAAAGACTATTATTACCTAGTCCTGTGTATTATTTTACATGCAGTCGGTTTGCATGCTTTTTTCTAGTAAGATGAAGTAATCAGATTTTACAGTGTATATCGGATATCAGTAAAAAAAGCCGATATCGAACATCCCTACTGTAAAATGTGCTTTGGAAGTTTTAGCTCCTCAGAATGATCCAAGTTTCCTGACTTTTCAGAATATTTGATTTACCAGAGAAACTTGACGATAGGAGTCTGAATATTGAGCGTGGCCTTCCATCGAGCGCTGGTACATGAAAACATGATAACTCAGACCGTCTAATAACCTGACTGGTTGTGTTTACAGACGCTGATCTGAGGTGAACCGTTGATCTCCAGTATGTCTCCTTGACTTTGGTCGTCATGGAGGTTTCATATGCAGCCAGTGTAATCCAATCGGTCCATCAATTACCCGTTTCCTTGGTGCCTTCACAAACAACAGCTGCAGAGTTTAATAAACCGGCCATGCAACTCAATCACACGGGCTAAAATATCACCAAGCCTCTCACCCATCAGGATGATGAAAGTAATTCTCTCTTGCTGTCGGTGCTTCTGGCTATATTATCATTTATTCCTCTTATGAAACATGCACAGGCTAGAAATTCATAATTCTTTTGCCGTTTCAGACGCAACGTTTTGTTTTGCACCGACATGCTGACATGTCGCTGGGCACCGAGGCATGCGTGTTGGTCGTATTGGGTTGCAGCATGGCTTCATTTTTGGTTGGGGGACAGAGGTACATTTTTTCCATGGTAACCGGAGAGGAGACTCATTCAAACCTCTGTCCTTGAATAGATACGAGAACTGCTCTCTTCTTTCAAACTCAATTTGAGTCACAGGTTTACTCACATGTGCACGCTCAGGGCTTTATCTTAGTGATCCGCATGGATAGAAATAAAAAAACAAAACAACTGGAGCAGAAGAAGAAAGAAAGCCAGCTGGGCTCATGGTGGTCATCAAGAACAACAGATAAAGGTAGAGACAAAAAATACAGAAAATGTGAAATCAAACGGCAGATTAAATCACAAAATAGCACACGTTACAGAAATAAATAATTTTTATTTGACTCTATGGTCTCATTTGGCTAAACTGTTACATTTCTAATTCTACACTCTTGTTCATGCTTTTAATTTGAAAAGGTTTTGGCATTTATCTATGTCTGAAGGCACTCTGGTCGATTTGAAAACCTCAAAGAAGTGAGGGAAGTCTGAGAATAAGAATAAGCAGAAAAAAAAATAAAAATGTGGGACTCCCATGAAAGGACCAATTAAAATGCTTGTTACGGTTTATGTTTGAGTAAAAATCACAAAGAAACACCCCAAATCCTAATTTATCATCTAAGAGTATAGAAAAAGGAATTATTACTGTCAGTATCCATCATTTAAACACTTAAAGTGACGGTGTGTATTTTCCCTGGCGATAGGGGGCAGTATACCTAAATCATTGCAAGCAAGCAGTGTTTTTGTGTTCAAGTAAGACCTTAGCAACGGATGGCCATTAGGGTCAAAAATCCCTGGGAGTGCAACCTCAGGCAAAATGACAAACACATCACTGTCATGACCTTTCATCACTGGCAGCAAGTGAAGAGGTAAATGTGTAAAACAACAACGTTTATGAATTGCGAAGGTTTTGTAACTGTTTGTTACAAATCAGTAAGCATTTTGTCCTCATGGGCTCCCGTAGAAGGAAACATGGCATCCAATATGGTGTCGCCCAGAGACTCAGGCCCAATCCCAATACTCGCACTTGCACCCATGCGCCCTTCAATTGCGTGTTTCTGGCCATGGGTGCGAGTGCTTAGGGTGTCCCGATTGTCAAGTGCGGAAGGTGACCACGCCCCTTTTGCACCCTTAATCTGCACTTTGCAAGGGTATTACCTACAATCCATTGCTGCGTGGGAAGTTAGAGAAGAAGGCGGAGCAATGGCTCAAGTGCCTTTTCTGAAAATATGTATTTTCAAATGAAAGAAGATCGTTTTAAGACGATTAATGATTTTTATTCATCTTCTGAATGTTTTAGACTAAGATATAATGTGGACAGCAATGAATTTACATTTAGTTATATAATTGTTTGTTTGAAAGTTGTTAATAAAGATTCATAAAAAAGTAACAAACAGCGACTAGCATCCCAGTATGCGTCATGGTCGATGACGCAATGCTCCCTGTCCCAATTGGCACACTTGTGTACTACGCACTCGAAGCCTTACTGCGCACTTCCTCTAAGTGCACTTCACAGAAGGGTGTAGGGCGCAGTGCGAGTATTGGGATTGGGCCTTAATCCCGCTCCTGTGTGTTTCAGACCCAATTTTTATGGTCATAGGTTATGAAGTGTCAATATTTTTCAGCAACTGGGCATCATTTAATTCATTTTCAACAACATTTCTAGAGATTAACGGTAAAAACTACACATTGTCACTTTAAATAAGGAGGTCGTTAACGTATATGGGTAGTTTAGTTGTGACTTTATTCTCTCTGGTCTCATGGAGACGAGAAAATAAAACAATGAGAAAACCACTCTGAGTACTTCCTGTTTTTCTAATCTGTTGATCCCTGACAGACTACAGCCATCTGGATCGGCGTTTGATGCAAGTGCAAAAACAGAAATTAAGCTAATCTCCGTAAAGCTCCATAAAGAAGAACTTCCTGTCTGGTGTGAAGGCTGCATGTATTTATTTAGAAGTTATGATAGGACTGAGTTGGTAGATTCTATTGTTTTTGGTCTGTAAACAATCAGAGCTGTAGGACGATGTCTGTGGGCTCAAATCGATTATCTGGATAATTTGGACATCGGAAGCTTCCTGTGTCCTAGATCTGTTATTTTGTCATCATTGTGGTTCATTTTTTTTGTTTGGGACATGATTTAGCATTTTTTGTAGGTGTTTGAAGGCTAATTGGTGCATTTCGGGTGCTCTGGCCTTCTAAACATTGCCTGTTTGGATTTTTGGTCACAGTAGAAAAAAAAAATCCTTCATTGTGAAAGAATTGTGAGAGAATATTTTTGGTCTTGACCGTAAATCATGGAAGCGTGGATCTGTGGTTGCTCATTGTGAGTGACGGGGCCACCCACAGCTGGTTCGGCTCTCTCACTACCAAACCCGACGTTTATCAAGCGGTGACAGACGTGTCCTGGGAGCATCCACTGAATCTCACGTCATCCAGTGTGACACACGTTTAATCTCAAGATTTAATCCAGTCTGTTTGTCTAAAACATATTTTATGAATCACTAGACACGTTTTAATAAAACGCTCAGGGCAAAGGCACAATTGAAATAAATTGAACAGTTTCAGAGTTTACAAACCAAGGTCCAGGAGGCCTCCTGACCTCGCTATGATTCACTCTCAGGAGGCGGCAGAAACACAAACACAACAAAGACAAATAAACACCACACTGAGCCCCACGTTTGCACAAGATCACGCCATTACTGCTGCTGCAGACTGGAATTCTTCATGATCGTCCATGAAGTCTGAGGGGCTAATCTCCAGGAGGGGGGACGTAATTACACAGTGACTTCAAGCAGCCTTTGTTCTCTAAGGTTGTCTTTGTTCGGAATGGAAATATTGGTGGAGCTGAGTCAGGACTTTTATAAATAGCCCTGACTGTGATAACAGAACTCTGCTTCTCAGTAGGGCTGATGAATAACCCTGCAGCCACTATCAGACGGTGCATCCATGAGGCGGGGGACTGCTGCCCTCTGGTGGACAGAAAAACACCTAAAGAGATTAATCTAGTAGAAAAATGCACATTGTTAATTTAAAATGAGGATAAAAGGGAGTTTATTAATTTCTGAAAGACCGTGTGGATGTCAAGTAAAGTTTAGATGTTTGGTATGAAAGTAAGATTGCAGTTAATTAGGTGATTTCATCATTTCCAGAATAAAAACAACTCTAAACTCTCTTTAGTTACTTTATATTAAGGTATTACAAAATAATGTGTTGCACATTAATAATGAAAAGAACAAAATTCTTAAAACTAGCAAAAAAGATTTTACATTTACATTCAGCCAAGCAAATTTTGCTTACCACATTGGCAAATAGTTTTTGATCATATGAAAAATATTTACCTTACTTCAAGTAGTGCTGTTTTCTCAAATTATAAAATAGTCTTTTAGACTAATAAGATAGTTTCTAAAAACAAGTTTCTTGAAAATTCGTTTTTTGCAGTGTATTCTGTCAGACAAGCAAACACATCTATGTTTTCTGTAAATAGCTTCTAAAACCCTCCATGTCATAACGTACCATCCCATGCCATTCCATCCCATACCATACCATACCATACCATGCCATGCCACCCCATCCCATCCCATCCCATCCCATCCCATGCCATACCATGCCATGCCATGCCATACCATACCATGCCATGCCACCCCATCCCATCCCATCCCATCCCATCCCATGCCATACCATACCATGCCATGCCATCCCATCCCATCCCATCCCATGCCATGCCACCCCATCCCATGCCATCCCATCCCATCCCATGCCATACCATACCATACCATACCATACATACCATACCATACCATACCATACCATACCATACCATATCAATCCATGCCATAACATCTTTATTTATAGAGCACATGTAAAAACAGCATGGCAGCTGACCAAAGTGACGTTCAAGGAAAGGACCAAGATGCTCAGGAAGATACAAAATACAGCAATCCCCAGTTAAAATAAAAACTGTCGATTTGAAAAAAATTAAATAGCAGGAGGAAAAGTACCAATATGGCTAAACAAAACAAAACTGAAAGACATTATAGATATTAAAAGACTAAAACAGCAAAGCTAAAAGACCATTATTACAAAACAAAGAAGCTAAGAGACACTATATCGATATAAAATAACTAAAACATTGAACAACGTATTTGGATACTGTACTAAGAGAAACAACTCCAAAGTAAGAGGGATCGAAACGGTGTAGCAAAGCACACCTAGGAGTTGACTGGATGAAGACTATCATTAAATACTGTAAAGTTGTGTTATCCTGACTTTTGTGTATGTGCAGCTGTCTAAACCGCACGTGTGACCCAGGAGAAGACACCGGTTGACCAGAACACTCAGAGTGACTCACCGGTGCTCCAGTCCCTTCCTCTGTCTGCTGTGATTTGTATGCAGCAGCGGTTTTTACAGCCTTCGCTCTGATGAATGTCTGTTTATGAGAGACTGCATTAAAGCGTCATTGTCCAGATACCCCCTCCTCAAAGTTATCTGTGTATATGTTCCTCTCTCAGTCTCCCTTCTTCTTCTCACATAAGTGCTTTGCTTATAAGACAGGACAACGCAGAGCAGGCCGGGACACAGCAGGACAGAGGGATGCTGCATCGGGCAATAAAAGTGTCATTTTTCCCCCCTCCTTCATAAACAGGTCGTAATGTTGAGATGAGCCACTGCCTATTATGGGATCTGCCAAGCCCGTGACGTCAGTAAACATTTAAAAAGTCTCCTGTGGACGTCTGTTCTTGACCAATAAGGAGTGTGTTTTAGCAAGCCGGCGAGGATTGTTGGGAGTCTGGACTAGCTCGGCCCGCCGTAACCCAGGTAGACCGTGCACTTGTTATGTTTGAACTTGGGAACGCACTCAGGTCCAGCACTTATCAAGCTGTCTGGTGAGGCCCAAACTTTGGATCATGAATATTACAGGGGTTACGGGGGTTATGGGACAGCTTTATTACTCTGACAAACACCATTTCTCAAGGGGGGGTTGAGAAGATGGCCATATGCCGGCCTCTTTTGCTTTGCAAAACAGACGGTTGAACTTTTAAACTTTGCTGCATGACTTGTGATTCACCTTTAGCTTGAACTGCTTGACCCACGCTGATGCTGCAAACGAGCATCTATCTTTAGACGCGGTGATTCAGCGTGCAGAGTCAGATTGGAGAACGGATGCTGAAATTCTGCAGGAATCTGGGGGAAAAGCATCAGATTTGAGTCAGCGGACGGCGTTCTTTATCTGCTCAAACCTGCGTTTGATGCTTTTTAATGAGCTAATTAAAGCTAACACTCCCTAAAGCTCGTCTAGCCTTCGAGTGGAGATGCAGATTTTTGTCATACTGCAGGTGGTGAGCTTTAGGAGAAAGATGAACACAGGCAAGGAGGAAAAGGAGTGGAGGAGGAAGTGTTAGGAGGACACCTCCCTTCCTTGTGCTCAATACACCTCGTCCATATTTATGCAGCTCATGTCCACTTATCTGCTCTTTAGATGGGCGGTGGTGATGCATTTTAAATTTATACAAAACACTCATTAATCTTCTGTGCAGTAAAGGCGACAACAGGTCCTTTATCAGCTTAGAAGGGGTCACAGCACCCTCTTGTGTGCAAAGGAGGCACTGCACCCACAGGGCTGTGATTTTTTTGTTGAAGCAGGAATTGGAATAAATAAATACCTGTTTGTTTTTAAAACATTAATTTAATGCATGCATACTGATGATTAAACTGTTTTCATGTTAAGGAGGAATTTAAAAAAATATTTGAATTATAGCTCATGATGCACCAGTTAAATTTAATGTACTTGTAGGATTCTATGTGGTAAAATAGATAAAATAAAATAAAATCTGCAAACCTAATTTCTTATTAACTGAAAAAATATCATTTTTTTCCTTAGTGCAACATGTCACCCCTCATAACTACAACTTTTTGCAAGCATAAAGCTTTTTCTTTGAAGTTTGCACATGGAAATGCATTTTTTAAGAATAAAACGTCATTAATTGACACATTTAAAACAACTTCCAAGATCTTAAATTACTTAAAAATTCTAATTAATAATAAAATCCTGTTTTCTCATTTGCTAATAATGAATATTTAAAAAAATTAAGGATAAATGAGATTAAACCTTTCTGTATTTGCACAAAACTCAATGAAAAACAGATTTGATATTAAAATATTAAAAGAACAAATAAGACGTCTCATTATTATGAGCAGAGAAACTATTTTATGAGCTGAGATTTCATTTTGGCCGTGTAACTTTTGTTTTTTTTTCAGTGACAGAGACGTATCGTACCTCTGAGAAAGAACTGGACAGGATGGAAAACCGGACTGTGAAAGCTCCCTTGGTGATTCCACCAGGAAGTGGATCATTCTGGCTTTTAGCTACCTCCGAAGACGACATAAATTAAAACTTCATTTGTGCATCATAACCTCAGCATTCAACAAGTCCAGAAGGTCCAAAGAGGGGATGAAACTTTACTGGAAACACGTTTTTATCATCTATAAATCAAACGGAAACGGGAAAATCATCTTATCTTTGAGCTATTATTTATCACCTAACAGGAAAAGAAATGTGTAAGCATTAAACAATGTTGTCATCGTGAATTTTGCATGGAGAAAACATTAAAACAATAGAAAATATATTGCTCTCTGCTTTGAGCAGCAGATACAAATAAAAAGGTAGTGTTCTGTTTATTAGTCTTTTATTAATTTTAGGTCATGGAGCAGATTTCTGCAACACTTGTGACTTATCAGCTGAACATTAAAGGTGTTTATTTAAAATTAATTAGCTTCATATTCAGAATCAAAACCAGATATGTATGGGGTGTCATTTGTAAAGTTAAAGAGTCATATTTTTAACAGCAGTGTTTTGGGTTATTTAGCCAGATAATAAGAGAAAAAAAAGAGATTTATTTTTTCAAAGTCATATTTTCACCATGTTATTCATACATTTATAAATGTTAAAGTTTCTAAGTAAATATTTAGCTAGCAAGCTAAATATTTAATTTAGAGTTAAATATTTATTTTACAAACTAAATATTTAGGTCAGACCTAAAAATTTAGTTTGTAAAATAAATATTTAATTTACAAACTAAATATTTAATTAGGAGATAAATATTTAGTTTACAAACTAAATATTTAGTTTACAAACTAAATATTTAGCACAAAATTAAATATTTATTTTCTAAAATAAATATTTAGATACCAGATAAATATTTATTTTGGGGCTAAACCTAAATATTGGTTTCGCAAACTAAATGTTTAGCTCCAAAATAAATATTTAGCTGAGATCTAAATATTTATTTTGTAACATGGTAAAAGTATGACTTTGAAAAATGAACTCCCATTTTTAATAATAACCCAAAAATATTACTGTTAAAATATGACTCTTTGACTTTACAAATGACACCCCCATAGCTTTGCATCAATCAACATGCAACCATTAAATAAACAGCAGCAGGTTTAGCAGAAATGAAAAAGTGACACTAGAGAAGTCACTTTTAGGGTCCTGCTAAAACCACATGTCAGGGATTTGGTTTCATTTTGTAACCGTTTCAGCTCCACGGCCCTCGCTGTTTTCTTCCTCTTCTTTCATGACTCCGTGTTTCCCACCCGCTGCATCTCTGAGCCCCTCGGTGGGCTTGTAAAGAAGCTTTAATAGAGAGGAATATAAATCTGGACGTGACAAACTCCAGTCTCAGTCCTCTGCAGAGCTGGAGGTGGGGTGGGGGGGGGGGGGGGGGGGGGGGGGGGGGGGGGGGGGGGGGGGGGGGGGGGTGTATGATGTAAAACCAGGACCTTCAAGGCTTCTGTGCCCCCTGTGATTCCTGCTGGCACCCCTACAGCTTCCTGGTCTGAAGCTCATCAGGAAGCCAGGAGGACTTCTGGGAGTCCCGACTGAAGGTGAGCGCTAAAAGGTCTCCGACTGGCAAACGCCATACTTTTATGAAATTTAATATAACATCTGTATGCAATAAAATATATGCTTATGCATGAGATTTTATTAAATGAAGTGGAGAACAACTGGCTCAGTGGTTAATATCTGCAACAATGATGTCACTTTTTAACAAAAAAGGAAGTATAGTAATAAAAATTACAGATTAAAGTCTAAATGATTAATGCAGATTTTTAGAAACATCGAGATAAAATAAGGAACAGGGGGATAAAGTTGATGTTTCTTTTAGTTTTTGCAAAATGGCTTCAAGTAAACTGTTGATAATTTATCATGTGCACTAATTTTAGCAACGCATTTTGAATTAAAAAAAATATTTTCTTAATTTTTTGTTTTAGTTTAACCCTTTAACATTCAAAAAACCTAAAAATATTATAAATAATAATAAAAATGATTAATTATGAAAAAAAATTACAAACATTGTAAAAATAATGAAGGTGGTTGAAGAAAAGGTTGAGCATAATAATAATCACCTCACATATGACACACGTTGGCTCAAATGAACAGAAAACTGCTGTTTTGTAACTTTTAAAAAATAAATTTTACAATTTTTCATTATAAAGAAAAATATATATAGAGATTTGGACATTTCATTTCAATTAACATGCTTTCATGAAATGAAAAGTAGTGATTTATTGTTTTGTTTTTCAGCATCTTCAGCTTCACATAGCCACATAGGAGTAACACAAAAAATGTACAAAACAACAGTCCAACAGCTAGTTCTGTAATAATAATAATAATAATAATAATAATAATAATAATAATAATAATAATAATAATAATAATAATAACATCTACGACAAAAACCTACATATTGATTTAAAAATTACTATATTTAGGAAATAATTCCACAAATTAAGTTAAACTATTTCTAATATCCAACATTAATAAATCACTATTAATCTATGCAAATACTTTGAACCTGAGTTATTTTTAGAAGAAATATGACAAATCTGCTAAAAAAAAAATCCATACCAGAATAAAAATTTAAAACTGTGAAGGTTGTCCATGTGGTGGCACTACAAAAACAAAAAAAAAACAAACAAAAAAACGGCTCCAAAAATCAAAGCCAGCCTGACTTTTAACCTTTAAAACAACCAACTGAGCATCCTCTGGATTTCTGATGGATTCAACAGACCCACTTCCAAAATTAATAATGCCGTTCCACGTTTCAGAGCGGATCAAATCTGTCAGATAGTTTGAACAGCTCCTCGACTCCACCTTTTGCTTTGGGTCGAATTTGGCTCCGAGCTTTCCATTTCCCCTGCTAGCAGCTGTGTCTTGAGTCATTTACAGCTCAGCTGACGTCTCTGAGCTAAATAATTTTATTTTTTTATTTTTTTTTTTATTTATTCTTTATTTAACCAGGAAGGTCCCATTGAGATTAAAAACCTCATTTTCAAGGGAGTCCTGGCCAAGAGGCAGCAAGAGTTACAGTTACAACATATATATATATATTTTCCAGTTACACAGACATGTTATGTACAGAATTACAGAAGGCAATTACAACACAGGGTATGTCTCTCAAGGGCTCTCAGTCTGGTCTTAAATGTATTCAAGGAGATGAGCTCGGTTAGTTTCCAGTTTTCCTGCAGCCTGTTCCATGCAGAAGGAGCAGAGTGAACAAAAGCCCTTTTACCCAGTTCAGTGCGAGCAAACGGAACACAGAGTAACAACTGATCGTTTGCACGCAGACTGTGAGAAGTTATACTTCTCCGTGAGATTAAGTTACAGATGTAGTTGGGTAGTAATCCAAGCATGGCCTTGTAAATGAAAGTGTACCAATGTGCCAACCTCCTGGTGGACAAAGAAGGCCATCCCACTCGAGAATACAATTCACAATGATGGGTCAGTGGTCTACAGTTAGTAATAAACCTCAGCGAGGCATGATAAACCACATCAATCTTACCAAGACACTGTGCTGAGGCATTCATATACAAAAGGTCTCCATAATCCAGAATAGACAGAAATGTTGCAGTATGGATTATAATGGATTAGATGACAATGAAATCATTTTCTGAGACGCGGCTGTGGGGAAATTGATGGATTTGGTGGATGCAACAGCTGACAAAATGCATCTTTGACTCCACACTGTGATGAAAATCTAGAAGGAGACTGAGTGGATCATTTATCAGTTGGCGATGAAAACAGTACAAAATATAATTGTTAGAATCCTGCTGCTCACATAAATGCTGCATGTTCCAGACCTGCAGCTAAACTTAAAGAAAACAATTTGGAGATAAAATGTGGATTTATTTTTGGCAGGATTTTGATTTTTGCTTCAGCTACATTTTGATTTCCTGCTGCTGATAAATGTTTTTGTCAGAGTGTGTGTGTGTGTGTGTGTGTGTGTGTGTGTGTTTCTGTGTGCCTGATTTAGTACTTGTTAGCAAAACATCTCATAAACCCTGGGAAAGATTTTAAAGGTGCAATAGGAAATGCGTTTTTTGCCATATGGTTTGAAATTCTCTTCACATACTGATGGCAACAAATAAATTAAATGTTTTGTCAAAAAAATGAATCATTTTAATCACCTCTGAAGCGTACAACCCTGAAAGAAATCCTCATCCAATCATTGTTAACGTCCCGTTCTTAATGATTGGATCTTGATCTATCCATCAAACTAGCCTCTGACTGTCTCTCCCCCTCTGCACACACCCCTCTTGGTGTACAAATCAAGAGAAGCCAGATCCAGATTAGCTATATTAGCTAGCATATCAAATTTTATATGGTTACGTAGCCTTATCGAAAGAACCGGAGGGGGTTTCCAGAGTAATAAGCCTAGTCCTGCCCACTGGATCTCAAAGGAGACGGAGTCTGGAAAACTCCTGGCGGACAATGAGGAGTCCATCAGAAGCCTGGAGGCTCTGCGGCTGTTATGTAGGTGAATTACGTTAGGAATTCTGGAAGAAAAGGTGCCAACGATGGGTAGAAAAGGTAAGATAACGTTATGTTATTATGATTGTTCTTGACAGCATTTGTTGCATCCGGTGTTATACATTTTCTGTGGCCATCAGATTCTGTGACACTAGAGGAGGAGCCTGACAAAAGGGGGTTGGACCTTTTAATTGCTTTTTTTTATTCAAAATGTAGCTTGCTTGATTGGCTTTGTCCAGAAACATCACCCTACTTTTAATCACTTTTAGAAAACAACCGGATGGATGACCAACTTTGGAGGCGATTTAATTAAGATGGCCACCACAACCAATTGACATTAGCAAGCACAAACTGGCTTGAACTCAATTTTACAGCTATTAGCTTAAAGTAACAGTTTGCTGCTCCTCCACCCTACTGGGTGAAAGTGGAATTACAACCACCGTAAACAACCCTACTGCAGTCTGTTGTAGCTAGCGCTAACAACAAGCTAACGCTAACATGAGCCAACTAATACCAAAATAAACCACGACATAAAAATGGAAAAAAATATTACTACTTACAAGTCCAGTAGCAACAAAGCCAGGTCACCATCAGTCCGTGATTTTGTAGCCTCCTTTAGCTTCCTCAAACTAGCGTTGGCCACGCCGATGTTCACTCTGGTTTTAGCTCTTTGCTTTGCCTCCAAAGACATTACTCTGTTACTTTTACTTCTAGGCTCCACCGTGATGCCAACAGAAAAAGCAAACTTCTTCTTTTTCTTCTTCATGTGCTTTTTATTGACGATCAGCAAACTGAAAAAGCTAACTCCTAGCATATCAACTAACAACTGTAAAGCAGGAAAAGAGCTCCTCCTATAGGGCACCTACCCGCTCCACAAAACCATTAAGTGCAGTATCTGGTCAGCAGAGGGCTGCAGACTAACCCTAACCCTAATCCCTAAAAACACTAGAGGATAATCAAGTCACACCACAACTCTACTCTAAATCTACTCTTAAAAACATCCAGTGATGGAGCCTGCCTAACCACCAGCGGGAGATCGTTCCATAATTTAGGTCCAAGAAATGAAAAAGCCCGCTCTCCCCTGGTGACCCGATTTACCTTTGGAACTTCCAAAAGGTCCAGTGTAGTAGACCTAAGCGGTCGTGATGGGACGTACTCCAAGTGATTCTTCATCATTCTGCATAAAGGCAGCGAGTGATGTGCATTTCCTCAATGCAAGTTCCGTAGTTTATTCTATGCTAATCAGTTTGTTTCCTTTTGTGTGTGAGCCGTGTTATGATGAAGCGTTGCTGCAGTAGAACAGCAATAAGGTGGCACGATGATAACTCATTAAATTGCTCAAATACTGTGGCTTTAAACCGTCGGCAGACTGGTTACAAAACTTTCAGGAAACTTTCCCCCTCTGTGAATTCCTGCTTGATCACGCTGGGTGGCACGGCTGGCACCGCACTGGAAAGCATTACCTCTTCGTAGTGTTAATGGACTCACTTAACTCCTGGGTCCTGACTTGTGTTTTCCAGTGAATTAAAGTGTCAGGAGCCACAAATCAGAATCTGGGATAGGTCATGTGGACGCTAAAGAGAGGGAGGAAGGGTTCTGTGCTCGTTCTTAATGGTTTGCTCCCTGAATCCGTGAAACCGGAGCCTTAAACCCAAACTGAGCTCCCCACAACCACATGCAATTACAAAGATAGAACTACTCCCACAGACACACAAGTCTCCATCCCAAACATTTAGTCCACTTAAACGCATTAAGTAATCGCACAATCCCGCAGCCTCTGCATTACAGAGGAATTTCCATATTACAGCATCTGATACTCCCTGTTCACGGCTCTCCTACGCCACTAATGCGAGCCCGTGGCCAGGTGGGCCGTAACCGGATCGCCGGTGGGATCCTGCTGCAGCAAATGCAGTGAGAAGTGGTGTTGGTCATGCAGACATCACGGGTCTGAGTTTTTTTATTAGAGCTCATTAGGAGAGCAAATAAATCACTACCCTGTTTTCATTTAGGCAACAAGACTCCCGAGGCCGTGGCTTTCTGTGATTTAGAACGGCCGTGAGGTGTTTGGCTGAGTGTAGCCTGGAGAAACGTTGAGCTAAAATTACCGCGGCTTTCCGTTTTAACAGCATCATTAAAACGGTGTAATCGTTAAGTGCACGCCATCAATTCGCCATGTGATACCGTCTCCTCGGGATGGGCAGGGGTGTCAAACCCATGCAGGAAAACCAGCGACATTCTTCTTTCTTGTCAAACTCCGAAGACTACATTACCCACGATGCAGTTCTACACTAACTGTAGAGTTTTCCAGATTCAAGAAGACACCAAGCAATCATTTCTTAATATATTGCAAGATTTTAGATTTTAGACCCGTTGAATCTTGACACATTTGGAGAAAGTTGGCTTCAGAAATGTAGATGAGGACGGGTTTAAATTTCTAAAATCCATCCCGTGTGTTTTTGACATTCCTGAAGCACGCGTGGGGGTGTTACCAGAACTCCCAGGTGTTTTTTCTCCTGCAGTCAGGTGTCTGAGGTTCAGAATAAAAAAAATCTGCATCTACTTTCCCTCCTTAAATCTCACTCAATCCCTCTCCGCTGCTCCTGGAGTCGAGTTTCAGGAGTTTTCTGCGATTGTAATCAGATCTGGTTTTAGATTTTGTGTTTTTCTTTTTTCCCGCTCTGAAAAATGTCCTGAAATGAGATACATTCAGTTTCTCTAACAGAAATAATTAGGTGTCCAGAGAATAGAAAGTACGCTTCATCATAGAGAAGACAGGTTTCATACTTTCAAAATAAAGTTTTTAATTTATATGTATTTTTTAAATTAATAATAAAAACATATGAAAGAAGACATAATATTTAATTAATAAATACAAATAAAATAATTTTAAAATCTAATAAATCCTTTTGTATCTGAAAACATTTCCTTATTTTATTATTTTAATTTTTTTTGTTTATTAATGTTAAAATATGCATGAAAACCAACAAAATGCCCATTTCCTAATACAAATGAATTTAAATATTTGCACAGTAAGGGGTGGCCAAGGCCCCCCTTTTGCCCCCCCCCCCCTGGGGGATACCTCAATATTTTGTTTTGTGAATGCTTTTGTTAAGACAGCAACAGTTGAAATAAGCTGTTCTAAATTACTAAATATATTGAAATGTAAGTAATTGAAATAACTGAATTGCTTTTTTTCCCTAAAATATTTTTGTTTTGCAAATTAGAGGTAAATGTGTTGGATGCACATTTTTTTTAATGACAAAACATGAGGGAGCAATGCTGTACATAAAAGACTAAGTTCTCCCAGCATTATATGGACCAATTTTACATGCAACAAATTAAAATTTTCACTGGCCCCCCTATGAGAAATTTTCTAGTTGCGCCACTGGTTCTAAACCATTGAATAAAAATCTGTTTTAATCCAAAATCTTTAGATTTAGACATCCATGGATTTTTATTCTAGACTGTTCGTTCACTTTAGGTCTTATTTTTTCTTAATGTGAAAATTTATGTTGATCTGAGTAAAAATAAAGCACCAATAAACCTCCTTAATGTGTAAAACAGCATGCAGTGTGTCGTCGCGTCCACCAGGGGTCAGGTTTTCTAATCACATTTATTATTAGATTACAAAATAGTCCATTAGAGAGAGCGATGATGGAGACGATGACCCACAGGAGACGTCACATGATGAAACTCTAGACCGTGTCATTTGTAGAGGGAAGCTCTCCCCTTTAATTACCATCAGTACTCCTGGAGGCCATGGCGTTCTGGAATTTCTAGTTGATAACGTGAGACGGAGCTCTGAGCTCCATAATCACGATGCTTCAGTGAAAAAGTCTCAGTTATCTTTAGATCAGAGCTGGACAAACAAGGTAATAATCACGCAGAGTTCCTGTTTGAAGACACAGAGGGGCTGATTACGAGGAAACAAAACACTAAAAAACATTTTCACACAGCTGATGATGACACGGATTCATTTGGCCTCTGTTCTGGTTGATTTTGATGATATTTCAGTTCGACATCAGCTCCATCCTCCCGACATCCTCTGTCTAGTTAACTCCACGTATAAAAGGAAAGTTATTTTCATCGACTGAAGCGAGGGGAAGTAAATAACGACGCGTTAGCCCCAGCTGCACGCACACAAACGCGTCTGCACACACAAAAGGTAGAGGGATTGTTTTGGCATGGGGTGAGTTTATTATTTTGTTTTATGGGGCTGGGTGGGGTGGGGGGGTTGTTTTGCAGCACCGCCCGTGATACTTGGACTCTGTTTGTGAGCTTGTGAGAAAGGAAGCAGCAGTAAGATCAATACATCCTCTACGCAGATTTCCAGCAGAGAGTGACGTGCGTGAGGGGGAAATGAGCTGGGCCGAGGATACTTTGCTTGTTATGGGTTTGACATGAACTTGGCCCCCGGCCCCTCAGAATGTGATGAATGTATTATTTAATCTTCCTGTCTTTGTTAACCTCCTTGTGGTTGTTGGGAGGGCGATTCTCGCTGCGACGGGATCAAACAGCACCTCCAGTTCGGACTTTAGTTGGAGCACAACGATGGTGGTGAGTCTAACGGGTAATTTAAGCACCTGTTGATTAATTCTTTCAAAGTAAAAGCTCACAATTCCACTAAAGAATCCACATGGAGCTTTATTCCATTCCATTTATATTTGTAGAGCACACTTATACACAGCCGAGGCCGACCAAAGTGCTGTACAGTAAAAACAACAGGCATACACAAAAACCAAACATACAATAAAGGAAATGGTGAGTAGTCCGATGACCACTACCAAATCAACAATAAAAAAGTAAAAACATAATAAAAGGCAAACTAGGCCGAATTAAAAGCCAGCGAATAGAAATAAGCCTTCAGGCGTGCCTTAAAAACAGGGAGAGAGGGGGCCATTCTCACTGCCAAAGGGAGTTGGTTCCAGAGACGAGGCGCACAGATTGGAAACGCACGTGCTCCTCGTGTCCTCACCCGAACACTTGGGACCTGTATCAGGCGGTGGTCTGCTGACCGAAGGGTTCGACCAGGTATGTAGGGCTGAACTAGCTGAGTCAAGTACACTGGCGCATAAAGATAAAGTGATTTAAAAACAAGAAGTAAAATTTTAAACTGGATGCGGTAGCGCACCGGGAGCCAGTGCAACTGGGCCAGAACAGGAGTAATGTGCTCCCTCCTTCTGGTGTCCGTCAAAAGGCGGGCCGCCGCATTCTGCACCAGCTGTAGGCGTGCAACTGAGGAAGATGTGGATCCATAAAAAAGGGAATTCGCATAATCCAAGCGCGAGATTACAAATGCATGGATCACTGTGTGCAAGTCAGGATGGACTTCATCTTATATATTCGGCGAAGCTGAAAAAAGCATGATCTAACCACCTTGTGTGGAGTTATAGTTTCATGAACTCAGAATAGGTGTTGTATTTGACTCTCAGTGTTTTGTGTGAGTAGCTGCGGCAGCCATATTGAATCAGGCTGACTTAACAACCAAGAAAAACCTACCATCTTTATCATCATGGATAAACCAAAGGGGTTCAAATGAAGGCAACTGGACTTCTTTGGTTTCTTGAAGACGTTTCACTTTGTCAATTCTGACTGGAATATGGGAGGGTTAAGCTTATAAACTGCAGTTGAGCTGAAACTACCTATGGATACCCCTCCTCCCTCTGCCCTGATGAGTCATTATCCTCTATTGTTTGGGAATTGTTGTATTGATTAGATGCAGGAGGGTGCATCAAAGCTGCATTATAGATGCTGGAAAGGTGAAACCTGAGGCCTCCCCCCATTTAATGTAGTTTTTTCCCATTTGACATAGATAGCTTCCTTTACTCCTCTCTAAAAACATCTATCTTCTCTGTCCAGAATGTGGACTTTGTCATCTTCAAAAGAGTGTCCCTTGTCCTTCAGATGTAGGTGGACTGCAGAGTCTTGACCTGAAGAGGTGGTCCTCAGGTTTCACCTTTCCAGCACCTATAATGGAGCTCTGAACCTAGTTACCAAACAGTTTCAGGGTAGGGAAAAGGGGTATTCATAGGTAGTTTCTGCTCATTGAGCAACAACAGACAGCTACAGTTTATAAGCTTGACTCTACCGTATTCTGGTCAGAAATGACAAAGCTTCTCGGATGAGAAGTCAAACGTCTTCAAGAAACCAAAGAAGTCCAGTTGCCTTCATTCAAGCCCCTTTGGATTACATGACCTGGATGATGGAGAACCTTCACCAGCATGATGGATAAAACAAAGAACATCGTTTTTAGCACAAAGTCTGGTTTGCATGAAGTTAAAGCTTCAAAAGATCTAAACTGAACATTTATATTGCATTATTTTATCTAAGAGTGTTTAATTTTCAAATTGGGAGAAAAAATATAAAACAAATTTACAAACTTCTGGCAGATAGAAGATTTCTTTCCCTTCTTCTATATGATGTCCTCTTTAATAATAATAAGAAATTAATTTGATTTAAAAAAAAAATCACTTTTTTTATCCTGATCAGTACAAACTCAAAAACAAAATATTGTAATTTAATTCTACTTATTACATTAGAATAATACAAACCTTAAACTACGGGAAAAAAAAACAACAAATAAACACATTATAGAAAAGTAATACATAAATGAGTAAATAAAAACAAATAACAGCATTTTAAGGTTTTATAGCTTCTTTTTTAACCGTTTATGAAATATGTTGGATATATTGTTGAATTACTTATAAAATAGTTTCATTTTTTTACTTTTTGTTGTTTTTTTTCTAAAACTTGATGTGCAAAAGATTAAAACTCAAAAAAAAATAACTTGTTTATACCCATCAACACTTTATAAAAAGGTTTGAACACATGGTACAGTCAATAAAAATTCTATTTAGTAATATAACATAGAAATATTAATATATAATAACAATGCTAATAAATCATTTTAGAAAAATTTGTGTAAGAATCCTCAAGAAGAATATTCATGCGCATTTATAAACAGTCTGTGTGTGTGTGTGTGTGTGTGTGTGTGTGTGTGTGTGTGTGTGTGTGCGCGTGCTAAAAATACACCGTTTTGCCAGTATCCTCAGACAATGACACGACAAATACTCTTTGGAGGCTGCAGACGTCAGAGGTTTTGGACGGGATTCAGACTAAAAGATAAACCGACAAATTTAGACCTTCGTCTTGTTTGAAACGTATTCATCACCTTTATGGTCAAAGATATTTTAGTAAACACAGGAGACGCTGTAAAAAGAGAAAATCAAACAAACACGTGGAGATATAACGGGTTTGAAATGAACCTGAATGTGATTTTAACAGATGTTTCCTGCAGGTTGTTTGCTTTTATTTCCTGGAGCTTGTTGTCTTTAAGATAAAATAAATCACTATACCAATCGGCAGTTAGGTTTTTATTTTAATTTGAAAAACTAATCTTAAAACAGGTTTTAATTATGGTCATAAAATGGTGAAAATAGACCAAACAATTATCTCCAATTTCTGTTCTTGGATTTAAGATTTAAACTAATAATAATCTCAAACCAAAACCTTTTAATTTATTGATTAAAATAATAAAAAATGTTATTAAAATAAAGTATGACAGGGACGTTTTTGTATTAGTCCTTATGTCTCAGAGCAGATTGCAAACAAGAAGTAGTTTTATTTAAAATCTACTAATGGAGGTTGATGGTTTAGATTAATATCTTCATACTTAATCTAATATTTCAATGTAAATTTGATGGATTCAAAATTTGATCCATCACAGAGAAATCAGACAGTTCCTGATTTTCTTATTCATCCTGTAAATCTGATCATTTAAAAGATGAGATCAGGCAGAAATCAGTGCAAAAGTTTAAAATGCAAAAAGTTTAAAATGCAAAAAAGTTAATTGCAAAAAGTTTAAAATGCAAAAAATTTTAAATGCAAAACGTTTAAAATGCAAAAAGTTTAAAATACAAAAAACTTTAGAGGTAAATGAAAAAAATGTCTTTGCTCTGCAAAGATTATCAATTCATAACAAAAAAGCAAAAAGGTGATGCTAAACTATACATTAACTTCTAAATGGATGAGTTCTGAATTTATGACTTCCACATCATCCAGAAACACATAATCTAAAAAAAACTCCCAAAAAAACAAGCATTTGTTTCATGCATCTCACAGAAAAGTCCTTGATGTTCCACCTGAAGGCAGCACTTAACATCAATGCTTCATAACACAAACGTTAAATGGGACGCCCAATCTGCAGAGCAATGGAGCTTCACCGCGTCTCTGCTCCAGGATCAGTGACCTGAAGCCGCTGAAGCGGCTCCACCGCCGACGGAGCAGAGCCAAAATCCTTTCAGAGGCAAGAACACATGAGCGGGAAGCAACGAGGTGAAAAAAATTCTGTTTACGCTAAGACACTAAAAATACTGAGCCGACTTGGAGGCTATTAATGAGTCTTCATCACATCTGAAACGAGGGGAATGACCTGCTGTCAGCTGGGACGGGCGGGCAGACTCTGATGTCTGTTTCATCCTTTCTTCAGAGACACATCTCCATTCTTTAATCTGTGCACGTTGTAATTCTAACAAAAATACCAAATCTGCACCACCGTGAGGTCTGAACGCACCATGTCAGGCGAACCCGACTCCACCACAAAACACTGTAAATCTGTTTCCACTGGCCAAACCGGCAAGAAGAATAAAAGACAACATCTCTGCAAATTTGCAGTCATAAAACTCGTTTCTGTCATCTCTATTTAAAGCGAGGGCCGTAAGTCTGCGATGAGACGAGGATTAGGGTTAAGGCTAGGGTAAGCCTTAAAAACAACTTGCAAGGTGAAAATTATACTAAAATCTGGGGCTGCCGCCTGACCAGAGGAAGGATCAAGCTCTTAAATCCAGGGCCGCGCCTCTGCAATCAGCTGGACGCTACCGACCGCAAACCAGGGCAGGAGGAGGATCTCCTGGAGGAAATCGCTGCATGTTTCTGCTGAAATTAAAAAGAAAACGAGCCCAGATCTGTTCCACACATTTCAGGGAAAGCAATAAATTTAAGTGCATGCATCATTTTTTTTTTCTGGTTCCCTTTGCCCCAAACGATCCATTATATGACAGTGAATCAGGAGCCTGGACTCGAGCGGTCTCTGAAGCCTCTTCACATGCATACCTCTGCAGCACAGCACCCCTCCCTCCCTGCACAGGATGCAGGAGGTTTGGAGGTGGAGGAGTGCGGTCAGAGATGACTCAATTCAGAGGCTTGGAACAAACCCTGAGTTAGGCCAAACGTGAGAAAAGGGTAAGATCGAGTCAGTAAAACATTGAAGAGGAGCCACTTGAGTGTTTAGCGAGGTTGGCCCTCGCTGCGAGGCTCCCAGGGGAGGGTGAGATTAGCTAGAATGTGATGAGATGGTGACAAATATCCAACACTCCCCAGTATCAACAATCTCACGGTGCGGCCACAACGGAGGAGCGTTCGGCTCCGATTGGGCCGGAAAACCAAACAAAACAACAAAAAAAGAGAGGAGACGTGGCCAGGAAGCGCGGTATCCATTTCATGCCCCCGTCCGTTTGCCTGCCACCTGTTAGACATGATCATTACCATGAGGCGAGGGTGTAGAGGGCTAAGCCAGCCACATTTATATCAACAAGCTGGGATAAAACTGTCTAATTATCCCCCACGGCCCCCGGCCCGGCCCCCTGACTCTCCCTGCAGGGCTGATCCCATTTGCCGGCCTGGCCTGCAGCCAGGCTCCGCGGGCTGGCATGTGAAAGCCCATCCTAATGACAGCTCTCTTTCAATCCCAGGTCTTTGTAATTGCTCCGGTTAGCTTATGCACATAACGTGGCCGCAGTCCAAGTCAACAGTTAGAAGGTCAGGAGGCGGTTTAATGGTACAAGCCTGTGAATTTATTGCTGTACCTGGTCTAAATGTGTTATCATTTGAAAGTGTTGACGTCTGTGATGACAAGTTGGCTCCAGTTTGAATGAAAATGAAAGTTTACAGCCTGAGAGCGGCACTAAATGAGGATGGTGGTCTTGTTCTCGACTCATGCGAGCGTTTCCAAGACGTTTCAGCGAGTCTGAATCAGGATTTGTTCAGATGGTGCACTGAGAGGATGTTATAGTGAATTTGAGCTAAATGTACAATATTAAAGTAAACCATCTGAGCACAGCGGGCTTCGGTGGAAAGATCAGATGTAATGTCTTGCTGTAGATGATGCTGAACAGCCTAGATTTGGAGAAATAAAGAATAGTACTGTCTGGACTGAGAAGCTAGTGGCTAACTGCATGTGAGGGTTGTTCAAACACAAATTACTGCCCTAATAATAAAGCTCCAATCTGAAAAAATAAAAGGAGTTTATGTGAAACCTAAACCTTTACACAACTACTTATGGAGAATTCTATGATTATTTATTGCAAAAAACAAACAGTTGAGCTAGCCGTAGCACACTTTCATGCTGGAATAAAACTATAGGCTTATATACTTTGGTGCTGTGTAACCATAACAACCGCATCCTTGCTATATTGCAGGAGGTGCAAACACACTGGACAACGTCAGCAAACCATTATTTAACCTTCCAGCTGACCCGACTTCACACTGGAAGCATCAGCGGTGCTGAACGGCAGCGGAACGGTTAACTCACATGATTCCTTGCGCGCAAGTCCACACCGGGAGAGTCTCAGCCGTGGAGCAGCTTCTCCGCCGTGCTCCTCGCCAGACTTGCAAGATCACTCGAGACTTTAAAGGTCACAGTTTGTTTATGCAATCTGCAGAAGAAGAAGAAGGAAATCATTTTTGATATTACTGTTTGATGTTAAAGCCATAAAGAACACACCCTGCACTAGTCTTTTATTTTAAAATTTACAACACACATTTTACACTGAAACTGTGTGATTTCCTGTCTAGCTCTATGTTAGCTGTGGAAATTGACGTGTTCCAGAAGCATTTTCGCAGCAGGAATAGAAACCAATCCTATCGCGCTTGAAGGTTTGGATCAACCCCGCAGACTATAATGGATATCAGCGACGTTCCGCTGCCGTGTCACACCGCTGATGCTTCCAGTGTGAAGTCGGAGAGAAGATGTAGAAGAAAATGAACACTTTGTGTTTTTAAAGATTCGATATTTTTATAGGAAACATTTTTTTCACTCTAGCTCACTTTAATCACTTTAGCTCTTAAATGTAGTTGATGAGTCTTAAAGGAACTTTAAAATCGTTACGACTACATAATGGGACCAGCAGGTAAACCATTTGGTTAGAATGTGATTAGAGGAAAAAGAACTGTTTAAATAAATTCCATAAATATGGGGATGTTTAGATAAGTACAAGAGTCTCATCATACGTCTTTACTCGTGCCTTATTAGTCAAATATTTCTCTTAACAACTGATTTTAGTCTATTTTTTAGGCTGTTTTGCACCGTCTACAATGTGGTGGAATTTCCCGCAATGCATTGTGGGTAGCATATACCATTAGCACATGTTGACCAAAGAGTAAAAGTCTTTTAAAATATCTTCCTCCTATAACAATCTGGTTGTTCTAAGGTAGAAGTTTACAACCAGACATCTTGTGATTACTTGTTAGGTCAGAGCAAATCTCTGTTTCTCCAAACTGAGTCTGTTCAGCGCTACAGAACAGGTACTACATTAATTGTTCAGACCCTTTACCCCATAAGAAAACCATCTGACCTGTTCCCTTTACATCAGACAGAGCAAAGCTTTGATGATTAGCCCCGACTGAGAGCAACTTGCACCTGTGCAAAGCTGACTATTATCATAACAGTTTTGATGGCTGCAGAGGGGAATGTTGTGGGTGGATGCGGGGTGTCCAGAGCCCCGTGGGACGTAGCATTAACGTCTTAATTAGGACGCAGGGGGCAAGATTCAAAGTACTCCAAGATGACGAGGGACGCAGCGATGGGAAACCGGAGCCGATCGTCTTTTGGAGTTCAAGGCTAATTGCTGAAAGGGATCTGACGTGGATGTGCAGAAAAACACGGCTGGAATGTCAAAAGATGACGTGAGGTCATTTCTAAAAGCTGTTGGACTTGGTGGCGATCCTGATAAGACATCACTTTACTCAAATAGACATTTCTGTCAAATTGCAGTTTGTCTAAATATAGCTCAGTATGTGCTTGAATGAGGAGCTTATTTTAATGCATATCGCTAAAGTTTCATTCCGGTTATTTATAAGCAAATGAATACTTTGCGGTGCATTTAAATTTGCTTTAAACAACGTGTGACCTAATCATCACTCAACAGGAGCTGCCATGGTGGCGTGTTTACTTCCAGGAATCTATTTGTCCTCAAGATCTCTGATAAGGCAGCAGCTGGGGCAGATATGATTACTACAACTGGGCCGAAACTGGACGCTGGCCTAAAGTCCGGGGCAAAGCTGCGCCGCAGCATTTAGAGTGTAGTTTACAGACCGAAAATAAATGACATTAGAAATCTAATAAGATGTTTGTTTTGCAATCTCGTAATTGGTTGATTTGAGTTACATTATTTATAATTGCTCCGAGCAATATTAGTACCAGGGACTGTGTTATGAGTCCAAGCACATCAAAACACACTATCAAAGGGGGGATGTTAGCTTAATGCTATACATACAGTGTTTTTCTGTGTAAATATTACAAATAATTATTGTTTTACGTTTGTGTGGATAGCTTTCTAAGTGTCTGAATGACTGATGAGCTAACAGCTAGTCTGCCCACACCAAAGGGTGTTTCTCAGTGTCAAGGCGCCTCGCTTACATGGACACTGTCCTGCCTTGGTATAAAAAAAATGGTTAAATGGAACAGACTTACCTCACGTGACCGCGGCTGCCCAGAGCGCGTAAGCAAAAAACGGGCTCTGCACTAGTGGGAGGTCTCTACCAGCTTTACAGCAATAGCTGTTCGCTGCGCCAGCGGCTAATATAAAGGCTAGCAGTTAGCTTTTTCAGTTTGCTTACTATCAATAAAAAGCACAAGAAGAAGAATTTTGCTTTTTTTGTTGGCCTCATGGTTGGAGCCTGGAGTAAGTACGTAAGAGAGTAATGTCTTTGGAGCGACACAAAGAGCTAGCTCATTTTTAGCGCTAGCTCATTTTTAGCGCTAGCTACAGCAGGCTGTGGAAGGATTGTTTACAATGTTGTAATTCCGCGTTTAACCAGTAGGGGGGAAGAAACTGGAAACATAGTGTTGCTTTTTTTTCGGCATGAATTTCTGAAGTGAATTGATTCTGTGTAAATGAATGTAGAGTGCAAAATGAACAGGAGTGTAAAGTTTTATATGAAATTTTGGGGTTTTGAGGCTACAATCCGATTAGCCGTTAGCTCATCAGTCTTATTGGACATAAACCCTATTTTTTGAACTGAGGCCATTCAGGAAGCTATGCCAAGCTGGTAAAACAGTTATTATGACTTTTTAAACATCATCTTTACACAATAAAGTTTAATTTACGTAGGCAGAAAATAGATTAAAAATGATAAAACTCTTATTTCAAACAGCTGGAAAAATACAAATGTGCAAATTGTCTTCCGGTGCGATCTGTTGAAATTTTCCTCGAATCTGATCAGCATGACACACATTTCAAATAGGTGGCATTTGTTACAGGTCAATCATGTTAAATTAAACATGGTGCTTTTTAAATAAAATGTAGATTTTTTTGTGAAATAAAACCATAAATGCCTACACTGACGTCATTTTCAAACACTCCTTCTGGCCTCGATCCTTTCGGGCCAAACTTGTGTGAAGTACGACGCACTGCTGTTCAAAAGATCATCAGAAACGATCCCCCTGGTGGTGTCCAAACTTTATAGAGTACTATACGCTAAGCCTTCTCTAATAAAAATACAGGTGCTTTTGTTCCTTTCCCAAAGACTTTAGCAGACCTCTGACCGCTAAACACTAATATATCATCTATTTATTCTTTGAATGATGTGAAGTCAGAGCTGGAGAGGACCAAGCTAAGACATTCGTGAATCCTCTCCAAACATTAAAATGCAAGCTTGCACATACGTCCTCTTTTGGAAAAATAAGAGATCATCAGCTTTGAAGCTGCAGAATTGCACAGGGATAAAAAATGATCTACAATTTCCACATGAAATAGGGAGACAGGCGTCCACAGGGAGACACTAAATTGAAACTAAGGCTGTGCCTGATAGACTACAGGATATGCCTGCAAAATTTAGACGTATCAAAATGGCAAAACAGTCTGTTAGTGCCCATTCATATAAACTGAATGGCTTGTTATGTTCTCAAGCCCTCGGAGGATAGTTGCAAGCTTGAGGAAAGACTACAGGAAGAGCAAAATGGTTTTGACATAACTTTATTTTAGTGCGCTAGAGGTTTTCTCTCCTCCCTGTGGTTTAATGTTGTATTCCACCGGGTCCCGGAAGGAAGCAGCCCAGTAAATCCGTACCGCTGGACTTTAAAAGGAAACGGTATCTGCAGACAGGTGAAGAACTGAAAGATAAATACATCCAGGCCTCTCGCCTGTAGTGTTTCTCTCCAGAGGCTCGTATTCCAGCCATGCACTATAATGGCAAAGGCAGGAAGTTGTAATAACGAAATAACACCCGCTTGCTTTTGAAAACACACATCATTTTTTCTGAATAAAATCTTGCATCTTGTGTCAAAAACCACAGGCTGTTGCTCATAGTAAAGTGGATTTTTTGGGGTTTTTAGACATCTTATAAAAAGAAAGTGAGTCACTTATTTACTAGGATTGAGGGTTACCTCAACTTGAAACAATCTCTGGAATCATCATTTAAAGACAATTAATCAAGCATGTTTCTACTTTTTAAGCAACTTCAGTTTAATGTGATGCAGAAGAACATGCACTAGAAAACAAAAAAAAACCCAGCTGAATATTAAAGGAGTTGCACTTGTTTAAGCAATACATCTGCAGTGGTCTCTAGTAGGAATGAACGCCTTGTAAGTCGTTCCCAGGGGAAAAAATATACTGAGGCACCATTTCTTGGACCTAAATGTTGCCCACATCACAGCTTTATTTATTTTTTAATTTATTTAGCCTTTATTTAACCAGATGAGTCAATTCAGAACCCATTCTCCTTTATAATGACGATCTGGCCAAGCTGAGCACAGCTGAGCTAAGAGTCTTATTTCCTGATTTTTGGACATCTCGCTCTAGATTGTAAAACAGCAACATGACTCTACCACTGACTTGCAACATGGATGTTTAAACTCCATAAATGACACAAGCCTGAAGAAGCTTCTGCTCTGTGGTGGTGTTGCTAATGCTAATGTTAGCTTAAACAAGCCAAAACATCCGCTGCTGATTTCAAAACGTTAAAACAACAGCCTTCCCCGTCGTGAGTCAAAATCGGTGAGTCCATGAATGTTAATTCACAGTGTGACGTACACTCACCGGCCACTTTATTAGGTACACCTTTCTAGTACTGCCTTAATCCTTCGTGGCATAGATTCAACAAGGTACTGGAAGCATTCCTCAGAGATTTTGGTCCATATTGACATGATAGCATCACGCAGTTGCTGCAGATTTGTCGGCTGCACAACCATGATTCCAATCTCCCGTTCCACCACATCCCAAAGGTGCTCTGTTGGATTGAGATCTGGTGACTGTGGAGGCCATTTGAGTACAGTGAACTCATTGTCATGTTCAAGAAACCAGTCTGAGATGATTCCAGCTTTATGACATGGAGCATTATCCTGCTGGAAGTAGCCATCAGAAGATGGGTCCACTGTGGTCATAAAGGGATGGACATGGTCAGCAACAATACTCAGGTAGGCTGTGGCGTTGCAACGATGATCAATTAGTACTAAGGGGCCCAAAGTGTGCCAAGAAAATGTCCCCCACACCATTACACCACCACCAGCAGTCTGAACCGTTGATACAAGCAGGATGGATCCATGCTTTCATGTTGTTGACGCCAAATTCTGACCCTAACATCCTAATGTCGCAGCAGAAATCGAGACTCATCAGACCAGGCAACATTTTTCAAATCTTCTATTGTCTAATGTTGGTGAGCCTGTGTGAATTGTAGCCTCAGCTTCCTGTTCTTAGCTGACAGGAGTGGCACCCGGTGTGGTCTTCTGCTGCTGGAGCCCATCTGCCTCAAGGTTCCACGTGTTGAGCGTTCAGAGATGCTCTTCTGCATACCTTGGTTTTGACGAGTGGTTATTTCAGTTACTGTTGCCTTTCTATCAGCTCCAACCAGTCTGGCCATTCTCCTCTGACCTCTGGCATCAGCAAGGCGTTTTCACCCACAGAACTGCCGCTCACTGGACGTTTTCCCTTTTTTGGACCGTTCTCTGTAAACCCTAGAGATGGTTGTGCGTGACAATCCCAGAAGATCAGCAGCTTCTGAAATACTCAGACCAGCCCGTCTGGCACCAACAACCATGCCACGTTCAAAGTCACTTAAATCACCTTTCTTCCCCGTTCTGAAGCTCAGTTTGAACTGCAGCGGATCGTCTTGACCATGTCAACATGCCTACATGCATTGAGTTGCCATCATGTGATTGGCTGATTAGTCATTTGTGTTAACGAGCAGTTGCATATATATACCTAATAAAGTGGCCGGTGAGTGTAGATCTTTGAGGATTTTCAAATCCTAGATTTGACTGTCTATTTTCTATCAGAAGTTAATGCAGAAGATAGGTGTAGGAGACTATTTTCATGTTCAGTCTGCACGACTGATTAAAATCAGAAAAACATAAAAAATAAAGAGTTTTTTTCAGTCAACCACACCTTTAAAAAAATCCTTTAGTGTTTTATATTCCACCATATTTCTAAAAAAGAGTGAGAGCAAGTTTGTGAGTGCTTCCAGGGCGTGTCTGTTACAGCATCCATTTGCAGTGCACCAGATGCATGTCATGGAAAGACAAATACAAGCGTGATAATTGCACAGAATGAATCCAAAACATTATTCATTGGTTTATAGAGTCAAGCGCTCAGAATCCAGCTGACAGCGCCATAAATCAGGAAATAATCCGAGTCAGCCAGGCTCCATTTACTGATAATTTCTAACGAGTTGTTTACGGTTATTCGTTCAACTTCGGATTTGTTTGCTTAAATGTACGTTCTGCAGCAACTTCTTTGCTTTGTTGAGGTGTGTCGCTGAAGTTGACACGACAAATGCATAAAAATATAATTTACTTGTGAATTTGGTGCTCTGATACAGTAAGAAAATAGCAGCGCTGAGTTCATTATTCTTTACTTAAAGTTAATCAGTGGGGCTCTTTGCTCCGTGACTTCCACGAGACAATATTTACATATCTGCTTTAATCATTGCGGTTCATTTATTTTTGCCCTATTAAAATCAACACGTTGGAGTGCTACCAGCTGGCTGAAAGAATGTGGAATAAAATAAAGTCTCCAGTAAAGTGAATAGCTTTGGTATGAGGAATTTCTAAACGAATGCACTTGCCAGAGAGAAACTCCAGTAAATTTTGCGAGAGGTCAACAGATCACACCGGAAAAAGAATAAAAAAAACATGCTGACTTAAACGATTAACATGCTGGAAGATAACAGGGGTCCTGGCGTTAAAAATAAAATAAAAAAATCACTGAACAAGATGTAAAACAAATGTGCAGAAAAGCATAAAAACGACCATGAAACCGAAGTGTTTCAGTCTCCAAACATGCCATGACCGTGGACCATCTGTTTTTCCCTCGTTACACCAGGGAGCCGATGGAGAGGGCTGTAGCGATGCGTAACCTCCATAAATACTGCTGATCCTCAGAGACGTCCCCCAATTTGTCCACTGGTGATTCATCTGGGAACTAATAGTGGAAGACAATAAGCAGCGAGAGGGACCATGTGAAAGACATCAGTAAACACGTGCATAAATCACACTGGTAGGAAAAGTCTCTTTCCACAAAATCATCCGGTGGTTGGACGAGCACAGGGCTGCTGGCAAGTCGGCGTCGAGGCTATTCCCAGAATCTCGATGTTTTGGCCCACAGAGCTTCTTCTTTAAGCGACCTTGAGAGTAATTTTCCTTTTGCAGCTTGACATCGTTGTCAATTACCATCGATCTGCCCTAAAACAACCGTTTTCAGTCTCTACCCTTACACTCCGGAACATGTGAAATTGGCAAATTTCTTGTTGTGGTGGATTAGCCTGTTCACACCGCTACATAAATTACGCACCCCATTCTTTATTCACTGACTTCACATTAGAAAATTGAATATAGTGTAATAACACAAAAACATTAGATGAAAAGTGGTCAATAACATTTGTTTGACAAGAGAAACTGTATGAAACCTAAATGCTCATATTAGTGAGTTTTGTGTTGCCATACACCTTGTATGTTGTTTAGCTGGACTTTGAAGAAAAGTGAAGAAGCAAAAAGTCGTTTGTATCGTTTGGTTTCTTGTTCAGGAGAGATGGTACAGTGATGCAAGAGATGGATCAGATGAAGCAGATCCAAAAGACAAATATCTCCTTTTACTATTGCCAGGCTGCTGCTGAGGAGAGGCAGGACTGAGGGCAGCGGGGAGTTCGGCTGTGGCGTGTGTTACGACCCAAGCGCAGCGAGACTAGCGTGGGTGTGACCAGCTAGGTGTAACACAGTTAATATAGGAACATCAATACGAAGCTTGTAAGGAAACGAGTTTGTACTGGCGTTCCAAAGTAAGAAAGACGACTTACTGATTGATGTCCGAGTTGAAGAATAGAGCTGGTCGACTTGAGTACTCGTGGCTCGATTCCAAAGAAATGATGACCGAGTGGAGACGGAAGTGGTGTACTTCCGTGTATAGGCGATGATGACCATGTGGTCGGGATGCTGGGAAGTGGTGTTCTAGGTGGTGGTTCCACATCCAGGAGGATGCTGGTGGGTGGAGGCCGTGACAACCATCTTCTGACCCCCCCTGTTGTAGCAAGATTTAGGATGTCGCCCAAAAATCAACAAGATCCTGAATGCAAGCAGCAGAAAAAAACAATCTGTAGGGTGGCTGAACTCAGCCTTACCCCGTCTTTCCACTGGGTGCATAACCGTTGCCTAATTGTTGTGAACACAACACGCAGCTTATAGCTGCCGTTATAGTCAACAGGTTTGTTTCCACCAGGCGTGGCGCAGCACGTCTTGGATGTGTCCCTGAAGCGTACTGTTGCAGAACTCCACTATATTCTACTTTAACCACTACGCTTCCAGAACATGCTAAGCAGTTCAGATCGGGAACAGTGTAGAGCATCTGACAACTTTCAAAATAAAAGACATGTAGATTTCCTATTGCTTAACTACATAAAGAAAAATAGATCATTGCCTGTGACTTTAAACCACCACAGACCTTTTGGATACTGCTGCCTTTCTCCTTTTTTGTTATCAAGGGACCTGGCGATTGCAATTTTCCTGTAATTTCCTGATCTTGTGGGACCAGCTCCATGGAACTTATCCGTAGGAAAGGAAGCGCTGCTGAGGTTGCGATAAAAACGCGCCTATTACGTTACGCACCACTTGCACATCTGCTGGAGAGCCCAGGTGAGAAGCTCTGTTGCTGTGTAGCGCCGTTGCCCCTTCGAATCAAGATAAGTCTTTACATTTTGCTTCTCTAACATCTCCTCCTCCCCAATTCAGCTACAGAATGTTGGTGTTGATTCTCCATCATCCAGGACTTTGCTGTGAGTCGCTTTGGTCCTTGTCAAAGCTGTTACATGGTCTTGTGGTCTCGTGTTTTAAAGTGTTGTACAGAAGAAACCCAAGGTCACCTCCTCTATTTAATCCTGAGTTTCTTCCTTAATTCTTGTCTCAAACCATCCATTTCTAAAATATGAACACCACTGTCCCATGTCTACTGAACCATTGAAAACAGGCTGTAAGTATAAATGTGATAGCTAAACACACGATAACCCTTGAAGGTCAAAGTTGAAGTTAATGCTAAATGTCTCATGTGACCCATGCAGTTAAAAATAAGAAGCTCACATCCTAAAAACGGAAGAAACAAACCTCAAAAGCCAAGCATTCCTTAAAGGAACACGTAGCGCTTGCAGCCTTATTAAACCGGGGTGTTAAACTAAGATCATCTTTCGCAATTAGCAATCAAAAAATCTGTTGGAGACGTCTCTCGGCTACTAACAAATACATTTGTAGTGAAATATCTATAAAACTGACTAAGTTGTTGCCATGTTCCGTGACCTGAAGATCGACTAATGTGATCTTTTGGTATCCAAATATGCAAAAACATACTTTCCCACCTTGGAGATACTCCCTCTGTTGTGTACTTGATTTTATTGTACTTGTAGACCAAAAAATGGCACTCGATTATGGTTTTTGATTCTAGAAAAACCTCACACCCCACAGGCCCAGTTTACCCGATAACGACTGGTCGACACCCCTTTGAAGCGGTTTAATCTCAAATTGTAAACACAAACCATTTTCAAGGTCTACATCTGGATTTTGGCAATCTTTAAACCTAAAGTGCACACAGGAGACTGCTGCATGGACCCCAGTTGTTTCTGTAAATTAGAGTTTATGATTATTGCCAATAAGGATTAAACTGGAGTAATTTCAACCCCACGGTTGCTCTCTCAGCAGCAGACGTTTTAACACTCCGCTGTAAACACCCATGCACAAGATAAACATCATACTCGTATATCAACGTCCATCTAATCCGTATGCAGTGACAATTTTATTGCGCTCGTAAAATACTCACAACTGCCCTTAAGCACACTGTATTTTCAGAAGACGTTTTAAAAAGGCTTAAATTACACTCAAACAGCACTGAGACGAATAGATTGGCAGCACTAGCATGAAAGCACGTTTTTTTTCCCTCTTTCCTTTCAAGACAGGGAATTTTTCTCCGCTCGGCCGTGCCAAGAGCAGGAGGAGAAAATCAACTCCATTCAACTATTTGTCAACTCCCTTTAGAAACATTTAATAGTAATAAAATTTATGGCTCCAGTTTCCAAAGGATACTGCCAGCAAAGTTCATCTTTTCAAAAGTGGTTGTAAATGCTACTATTGTTTCAATTTTTGATTTACGACTCCGGTTTTCACTCGGGTCTTGGAGCGCTAAAGCCTGCCGGTGTTAGCTAATAACCAATTAACTGATTCCTGTTTTAAATTGATCGGAACAAACACTGGAGGATGGGGGGGGTCCACCGTCCTGTCCAGATGAGCAACGACACTACCAGGCAGCGTTCAGGAATCTCCTGGAATAGCGCTCAGATCGAGTTGCCATATGTTGGAGATGTCTCAGGAAAGCATGAAATCATATGTCATGTCTGTCAGCTACGTTGTGTTATTACATCTTATTCTGGGTAAATTTACCATTCGTTGGGTGTGTTTCAGGAGATGAGCAGAACAATGGAGGAGGTGGAAGGAGAGGGGATTTCATTTCATCACTCAGACTTTGTGTCATTTCCTCGCACTCCAAAAACTTCTTCCATTACGGTTTAATTTAGAAGGAATCATAAAAACATGTTAGTCATGGCGTGGATAACAGTTCAAAGTGTAAAACGTTTTACAGCGCAATGTAGAATTGGCTGTAATAAGGCCATTAAAATGTGGCACGGTGGAGGTGGGTATGAAAGGGAAAAGGGAATCGTGGTCGGAGTGAGTTATGGTCCATCGAGGAGCAGTAAAAGCCATTGATGAATTAGGATGTATTTCTACCCCCCCCTCTCTCTTTTTCATCCTGACAAGGAAGGAAATGCTCTTTGTTTTCTTAAGGATGTGCAATTTTCCTGTCCCAAATCCTCCAGCTGAATCCTCAAGCCATCAAACGGAGGATTTAAAGGTCTTCGGTGGTAGTTATGGATCCCTGCAGGAATTCCCTCCTGGTACCAAGAGGCGAGTCCACGAGCCCAAAGGGAGGAAGACCGATTTTTGGGAAAAGATAAAAAGAATCCTTGCATCATCAGTCTTGTTCTCCTTTTCTGCTGTTTTTAAAACTATTAGTTAAAGATGATCTCCAGAATAAAACATTCCATTTCCTTTTGGATATTTGTAAGTTGTTATCCAGAATTCTCATTTATAACATGTTAAATTTAGCTTTCGTTACTTTTCAGATTGAGTTTGGCTAAGTAAGCATCGCTACATCAACCACACCCTCACAATGCACATGTGTAGATTACATTACGCTCCGCGTTCTACCACAGAGTACATGTGTAATTTATAGGGAAATAAATCTATCCCCTTCCTGACAGTTAAACCCCAACTCTAAAGGCTGGCACCAAAAAAAGCTTCCATTTCAAAAAGAAAGTAGAAGCAGCATCTTAAATCACTCGCTACACGGCCCTCGAGTTTCCTCCAGAGCCTTTAACTCTGCTATCGAACACTGAAAGTCTGCATGGGATAAAAATGTATTAGCATCAGCGTTGAGGCATGCATCAGTCACATCCCAAGTGAACGAGCAGCTTCTTAGTGAGCCAAGTGGAGACGCTGATGGTGCTCAGCTGACAGGTGGTTAAAGTGGCCCAGGAGCTGTGAAAGCCACATGCAGAAAGCAGAACGCTGGGTCCGAACAGCTTGGTGCTCTCGGGTTAAGCGTGAAAGTTTTATATGGATTATGGGAGGGGTAGAATGCTACCACACACATACAGTTGTCTTGTATTGAAATTAAAAAAAATTGAAGCTTTAAAACCCATAATGATCAAATAAATGAAGTATTTAGTGTTACAATCAGTTTAAAAAGGTTTATTAGATTACTCAGCAGCCACAGACAGCTAATGTAACACTGAGTGGTTTCCTGCTCCTCCGCTCTACTGGTTGAAAGCAGAATTACACCTGTCGTAAACAACCTTGCTGTAGCTAGTGCTAACAAAGAGCTAACACTAGCATGAGCCAACTAATACTAAAATAAACCACGAAGTAAAAAGATTCACACTGTTAGAAAAAAAATATTACTTACAAGTTCAGTAGCATCACAAAGCCAGGTCACCATCAGTCCGTGATTTTGTAGCCTCCTTTAGCTCCCTCAAGCTAGCGTAGGCCACGCTCTGTTCCCTCTGGTTTTAGCTCCTTGCTTCACCTCCAAAGACATTACTCTGTTACTTTTACTTCCAGGCTCCGCCATGATGCCAACAGAAAAAGCAAACTTCTTTTTCTTTTTCTTGTGCTTTTTATTGACGATCGGAGAACTGAAAATGCTAACTGCTAGCATTACAGCTAACAGCCGTAAAGCAGGTATAAGAGCGCCCCCTAGAACACCTACCCCTGCCACAAAACTAAAAAGTGCGGTTTTTGGTCAGCAGAGGGCTGCAGATATGAAACTGGTCACGTTTCTAACCCAACAATCAATCACTGAGATCAATGTTGAAGCGCTAGCCTAAAGTTTAAAAACTATCTGTTGTTACTTTATGCGCTTAATGCGCTGTATAAATAAATCTGCCTGGCCTTTAACAATAGTAAAAAATCTGACTTTATTTTTAGAGAAAATAAATTGTTGTCATTGTTTAAAATCATGTGAGTCTTTGTGACAACGCTGTTTATTTCAATGAAGATGACTCAGTTATTTTTATTCACTTAAGAAAATTTAATTTTCTTATATCTGTCTAGATTATAATTTAACAGCAGAAGAACGGAACGTATTTAATCTCTTGTAGACTATTGCTGCTAAATTGCTGACCAGATGGAGTATCAGGGTTAGTACCTTCATCAAAAACCTGCCATATCAATTCCTATGCATGTCTACTGCCCTCTGGTGGTCGATCTACAGAAGGCAAGGGCCAATTTTATTTATTTTTTACCGCTTTATTGTTATATCATTACATAATAAAACTGATTATTATATACAGTAGAGATCAGTTCATTCTCCAATTATTATAATCAAGTTGGTAAAAATATAAATTTTTAATCATTATTTCAGGCTTTAAAATGTAGATTATTATGTATATTATGAACATTTGAGCTCTGATCCACTTATTATGAATTTGTTGCTACATATTTAAGAAAAATGTGAGTTTTGAGTATTTAGCAATAAGAATGTCAGTTTTTACATGCAAGAAATTTGTTTGGCTCGTAGCGTTCTGACTTTGCCAAAACAAGTACATTTTTGCAATAAACAATTTCCTTTTCCAAACTCTTTTTCATGGAATCCAGTCAGGCCGACGTGTGCTGCTCCGGGGCGAGCACGGGGTCATTTACTTAGCGGTGAATGAATCTGTAATCCAACGTAAACGTCAGGCCGTTTTATGCCTGAACCTAGAGCCAGAAGATCTGAGCTGGAAACAAGGTCAAGAAAATATTGTTTTGATCTGTTCTGGCACTCTTATAATCATTTGGACTCTAGAGAAGAAGCTTTTCTTTGGCTTGGCTTTTGCCATCTAATATTTCACCTGATTGATGTGAAAAGCCGTATCACTTCTTGTGCTTTATGGCCGGATATCCCCACATCCTCCTGGAAATTATACCTTGCAGTTTTACAGTATTTTAAATCTTGTTCTTAGAGTCTAACATGGGTGACCACCGTATTGGCAAATGAGGCAAAAGAGTCACCAGGCAAGAAAAAAACCCTGATTTGCTGACATGTGACAAGCTAATAAAAAAAGTCCATAAAGACACAAATACCCTTTGATCAATTGGCTCGGTGTTTTTGTGATTTGTGGGTCTGTTTCAGGTTCTGTAGATTGTCCTGAATGAATTTAATGCAAAGACAAAATACTTGTGTTGTCAGGGAAGTTTCAGGAACTAGAAGTGAGCCACATCACAGCTGATCTTCAGACGACAGGATTTGGACTCTTATTTCCTGACATTTGGACATCTCTCTTCTAATTGGATAACATCAACGTGACTCAACCACTGACTCTGTTTGATCTGCAACGTTGATGTTTTATCTCCACCAATAACACAAGCCTGGAGGAGCTTCTGCCGTGTGGTGGAGTTGCTAATGCTAACGGTTAGCTTCTACTAGCAGAGACGTTCTCTGCCGTTTCCTGGACGCTAAACCAACAACAGCCTTCTCTGATGTGAGTTAAGATGGGTGAGTCCATGAATGTTAGGTGACAGTGTGACGTAGATCTGTCAGGATTTTCTAATCCTAGAGTTTCAGCGTCTATTTTCTATCATAAGCTAATGGAGATAGATGTAGGAGAGCATGAAAAACTCGATTAGTGACCAACTATAATCAGAAATAATCATTAAAAAATGTTTTTTTCAGGTTCCACACCTTTAATGACAGTAATCCTCTAAACTGGTCACAGTTAGTCTCCGTTTCTTTAATTTGAAGCTGTTTAGAGCTTTGTAAAGAACACTTCAGATGATCCAATTTATCCCTATTTGTGATAGTGTTGAGTTTAAATTACTTTATGTAGTTTTTTTCTTAATATTATTGATTTTATTCTGTACTGTTGTCTCAGACATGTCATTTTGAGCATGTTTTTTTTGTGTGGACCATATTCTGTTCTTTATTTGTTTTATTTGCAGCAGACAAACAAAGCTCTAATAAATAAATAAGATCGCAGTTTATCTACCCATCAGCTGGCCCTATGTGCACATGTGACGAGGATGGTAGGAGGATACAGGTAAACTCAAAAGGCCTTTGATAAAAATAACAGAAACATTAGCAGTAACAGGAGACTCAGCTGACAAAAAGGCTAATATACTGAGGGAGGTGATTGTAAACAAGGAACAGGTGAGCTGAATACTAACTGAAAGCAGGTGTGCATGATTAACAGGGGAGCTGAGGAAAACCAAACACAAGGATGTGTTGCATTTCATTTTGTTTTCACTTGGATCAAATTTAGATCACATTTTAGGATGTTAGACCTTTTGTTGTTGTTTTTTTTTTAGTTAAAAAGATATAAAGTTTAAATTATTGGGTCTTTAAATTGTTTTACCTTTTCAAATAAACCTCACACAGGTCAATATAGAATAAAATGTCTCTTTCAGTCTGTTATTGTTTTGTTGTTTTGTTTTAGACACACTGGTGGCAAAATGTCACACACCAGCAAACACTGAAGCACGCAATGAAGGTTATAAATAAACAAATAAATAAATTGTCAGATTATAAATATTCATAATTTCTATCTTTTGGTTTATTTATATTTTTTGTTTTGTATATGTAAACTAAATTCCACCAATAGAATACCAAATATTGCAAACATGCACACCTATAAGTGTTTTTCATTAATGACTAATATAGAAATGACTATTTAGAATATTTTTTGTTATAAAAACCTTTATGTCTTTATAAGTGGATACGGATGTCAAACCAAGACATTTCGGGAACTCGTGCATTTTCCTGTAAAACAAAACAATTATTTCTACTACTGGTTAAATCAAATAAAAAATATCTAGATCGGTAACACTTTACAATAAGGGTCACTTTATTAACGTTAGTGCATTATTAAGCATTAATAAACTATTAAATAAAGTATTAACAACTGTCTAATATTAATGTTAATATTAAGTAAGCCATTACTAAGTAGACACCCTCCCCCTGGCCCTTTGTTCAAACCTTAAGGACACTTAATAGTTAACAATATCGAGAACGTTAATAAAGGGCCCCTTTGTTTATTAATGCTTAATAATGAACTAAGTAACATTAATAAAGGGACCCTTTGTTTATTAATGCTTAATAATGAACTAAGTAACATTAATAAAGGGACCCTTTGTTTATTAATGCTTAATAATGCAATAAAGTAACGTTAATATAGGGACCCTTTTCTTATTAATGCTTAATAATGAACTAAGTAACGTTAATAAAGGGACACTTTGTTTAGTAATGCTTAATAATGCACTAAGTAGCATTAATAAAGGGACCCTTATTGTAAAGCGTTACCGTTAGATCAGTGTGGACTCATCAAAATAAAAGCCCCGATACTTATTAAACTGTAACTTTTATAATCGGTAATACAGTTTAGGATATTTGAAGGTGTCTAAAGTTTTCCCGTCTGTGCTGACGTGAAGCAAACTTCGTTATGTTCTCAGATAAACTCCGAGCCGAACCTTCTAGCGAACATCTCGAGCAGTGTGCTATCACTCATCACAAACGCCTCACTGTTTTCCTTCTCTCCTTCTGCTCTGCTCCTTTTCTCTTTGCCTGCTAGCTCCTCGAATGCCGCGCATTCCTCTTTGTTTGCTCATGCTGAGGCCTCCCTGTGGACCCTGGGCCTGACTTTCCCAAAGCTGATATTAATATCACAGGCCATTGTGATGGAGTTATTTTCATGGAAGCCCGGGAGGAAGTCACGTGGCTATGATTAGTCCCCCGAGGACCCGGAGTCTCCATTAAGCTGGTTGTTTTAACTCACATAACCATCAATGAAGTGGAAAAGCTGAGGAAGTAGCTATCACTCAGGGCTGGCTGGAGTGTTTTCTGAGCACCTATTTTGTAAATGGGCCCAGAATATTTTCCTTCTTCTTCTTCTTTTTTTTTTTTGAGGGGAATTATTCTTTAACTGCAGCTTGCAGAAAGAGCCTACACATATGTGCGTTTACGCTCACCCACCACCATTAAGATTGATAGCAGTGGGATTTGGTGGTTAACACGCTGTTTAAACCTGGAGAAAAAAAGTGGAGGGAAAAAACAACATGAGGAAAAGCACAAGGACTCACACACACTCAGCAACTACACGCAAGGGTGAGCTCCGATGCATCTAACATAAGGATGGAAAAAAAAAACCTGGAATACATTCACTCTGTCAGGTTACTACTCCAACACACACGACTGAGGAAAGCAGAAACTGCCACATGCACGCTTCCTCTCATAACTCTGCTCACCTTTCTTCTTGACCTAAAAGCCACTGGGCCACTTTACCACCGGGCCACTTCCAAGGAAACAGGAAGAACCGGGCCAGCCAACGGCAGTTCAGACAGACTTTTATTTTTAGTGATATTTGCCGTGTTCAAAGGCTTACTGTGTGAGGAAACGAGGGGCTGTTCCCACTCGGCAAAAATTATCCAGACACGAGCCTCGTAATTGTCAAACCAAATTTTCTCTGATGTGGAGGTAAAAATAAAAGAGCTAACTCAGATTCAAACCGACCTTTTAACAGTTAAATGAAATGTTCTACAACCAGTTGGAATTTGCTGAAAAGATTATTTGGGCTTTTATGACTTTATTTTGCCTGAGTCAGCATTTGAGGAGGATGTTGCATATCTGCAAACACTGACTGAGTTATGGTCCTGCTGTGGTGGATATCTGGAATTACGCTGACTTAAAAATGAATCAGTTGGAGATTTATATCAAGTGGGTTATTTTACCTAGCCTAAAAGAGACAAATGTTGTGACTTTTTAAAGTAACAGTGAGCAGTTTCCTGCTCCTCCGCCCTACTGGTTGAAAGTGGAATTACAACTACCCTGCTGCAGCCTGCTGTAGCTAGCGCTAACAACGAGCTAACACTAACATGAGCCAACTGATACTAAAATAAACCACAAAGTAAAACAATCCACACTGTTGGATAAAAATATTATTACTTACAAGTCCAGTAGCAACAAAGCCAGGTCACCGTCAGTTTGTGACTTCGTAGCCTCCTTTAGCTCCCTCAAACTAGCATAGGCCGCACCGATGTTCACTCTGGTTTTAGCTCTTTGCTTCGCCCCAGAGACATTAATCTGAACAGAAAAAGCAAACTTCTTCTTTTTCTTCTTGTGCTTTTATTGATGATCAGTGAACTGAAAATGCTAACCACTAGCATTACAGCTAACAGCCATAAAGTAAGAGCGCCCCTAGAACACCTACCTGCGCCACAAAACTATCTAGTGCGGTTTTTGGTCAGCAGAGGGCTGCAGAGTGGTGTCAAATATGAAACGATCATGTCAAAAAAGGATAGTTTCTTCTACGTACAGAGAATTAGTATTCATGGCCCACCTTGGTTTGTGACCCGTGGGAAGCTGTATTGATTTTGAGGCCAGCAGAGAGCAGAGCGTGTCTCGGCTAGTACAAGCTAACCATTAGCAACGCCATAACGTGGTGCAACAAGTTCAGGTTTGTGTTATTTGTGGAGATAAAACATCAACGTTGCATTTTATACTCAAGTAAGAAGAGTGAATGGAGGCAGCAGAAGAGTTGTGTTGCTGTTAGCCAATTAATATTAATGAGTAAGACTTATAATCCTGCTGTTTTGTGCTCCCTACTTCTCTGACAACCTTCTGCCCCCTAAAACAGGCGCACCGGAACTTTTTATCCCCCACAGAAAATAAACAGCAGATTGAATGTAAAAAGGGGTGAATTTGTCAGCGTTTGGTTTCAAGAATTATTTGCGTAAAACAAGCAATTTCAAAAAGTGCCCATTTGTGATGTCACAAATGAGGAAATTAGAATAAAACCACCTCTCACGTGCAAGAGACCTGCTGCTGGAGGAGTGGCTCTATTGTGAGCTCCTCCTGGATGTTTGAGCTTCTCAGCTTATAGCAGTGTGAGCAGGGGAGGGGTGGGCGTGGCTACCTCCAGAGCCCTGAAACGGCTCATTCTGGAAGGTATTGAATCTGTCAAGAACTAAATGTGAGTGGGATTTAGTGCAAAGTACTTCATGGACATGTTTGGTTCTCGACCATAGAACTTCTATAGAAAAAAAAGCTTTAAATAAAGCTTTATTCACCTCCCTTACACGATCTTGCTCCTCCTTTTCCAAATGTCCACTTCACTTGTCATAACACTTAAGATCTACTATAAAATACAGCTGCCACCAAACTGATCTGATAATTTTATTGTTATTCTGTTTCTATTGTTGAAAACATAAATACCAGACTGTTCACGTCATTGTAAAACACCCTCCACTCCATTCAGTCCCATCTGCAGGTCGTCCAGAATGATGTGAGCGAGTCCCCGCCTACTTTCCTTATTAATGTCAGCTCCACGTTGGGCGCTGCGCTACATAAACACCCACACACATGTTAATAATGCACATGCAGCACGACTACGTGGGCCCCGATTGACCTGTGTGTGTTAAACTGACACACATAAATACGGCATCCTTCCCCCTCCTCATCGTGCTGCTTGGTCCTGATTTTCTTGGGGTGGAAATGGAAGATCCACATGGAGTTTGTGACACCGAAGCCCCCTTTTCCTCCAGCCGTCAAGACCAGAGGAGGCCGACTGGCCCTCCGCACGTTAGCTGGAACAGGTGTAGCGAGTGGGGGCTTGTTTTTCTTCATCGGCTCCTCAGGAAATCATAAAGCAAATATATTGCTGGAGGACGGTTTTCGGGGTGCCCTGTGAGCAAACTGAGAGGGGAAATGGATCAACGAGTGGCCACCAGGGACAGTAAATCAACAGGCTAAAAGGAGAGCTGAATGTACTGTGGAGGCCCCAGGAGCCCAGCCCAAGGCCGGGGCCTCTGTCAGTCAGAGTCTGGTGTTAATGTCAAAGCCAGCTGGACTTGGCAGAACGTGCCTATAAGGAAATGATTGAGCTGTCTGTGTCAATCGCCGGCGCACCACTAGAGGCCATCCTGCCACAGGCCAGTCTTTTGGGGAACTTAGGGGTTAGTTTTTGTTCCTAACTCGGATTTTGTTGCCTCTTCAAAGATGCTCATACTTTCTTTTTTTGAAGGAATCACTGGAGAAGTAACTCTTCTCCCAAAAAGATGTGTTTGCATTCTGTGGGGGATTGAAAATTTTCACCCCCACTCTGGAGTAATTGCTCGTCACTAATTGATTAGTCCCGCCTGTTAGAGCTGCGGTAAGATCTCTGTGTCCCACTGTCAAACGCCTCAGCGCACACAAATTTCTCAGAGACTGGAGAGCACTTTCTCTCTGCTACTGCACTTAATTCAATCATCGTCAATCAGAAACATATGGTGTTTGTAGCCCGGCCGCCCCTCCCCCTCCAACCCGCCGCCGCCGCCGCATCCAGTGCCACACACACTCAACATTTTCTCTCGGTTAGTTTACAAATTAGAGCAGCTGAGGGTGGCTGCTACTTCACTCAGGACACTCCCACCGCAGACGGCCGAGCTGCGGCTGCTGAATGGGGCCTTCTTACGAGCCGGAGACACGAGCAGATCCAAGCTGATTTTTCTGACTGAGTGTTTCAACACTTCGTGCGGGGAAACAGCTGTACTACAAATTAGTATGTTTTCTGTCACGATGATAAATGTGCAGCTTGAACTATGCAGAAGCCCGATAGATTCCTAAACAATCCGCTCCCCCACACACATGTGCACACATAAATAAACTGAAACCTCACGTATCTAAAGCTCGTGCATTTATGAGAAAAAGGCTGAGCATTAATGGTCATGTGTGTGATTGCTCCACTTAATCGTCTGTCACTCTCTACGCTGTTGCCAGAGTAGAAACGCAGGACGTTGTGCAACTCAGTAAGGCAAGTGACCAAGCGTAAAATAAACTAGAAATTCATGTGCTGATTGATTTAAAAGCATGATGAAAACTAAATTGTTCTGTGCATGTGAAAGCAGAAACGCAATATTTAATTACTTTAAATCAAAAGGTGCATCTTTTAAAATTCACCCTTTGTGCATGACAACTATAAGGAACAGTTGATGCTTTTTTTTGTTTTCACAAAGTTGAGCAACTGGTTTACAGAATGATAACACCTGAAAACAAAGAGGTTTTGTCATTGCAGGCACTGTTGGCACACTAAAATATAAAACAGGAAGTTCAGTTTGAGCAAGAGCACCGTTCGAAACCTGCCCGTACAGCTGTTCAGACAACAAAACAGAACGGGTTTTAAATGGAAGGCAAACATTTATTGTTTTAAAGTCCCACTCTGATCATCTTTTTAGCTGTTTTAAATAGTTCTCTTTAAACTATGATTATGCCATTTTTAGCCAAAATCACAAAACCTGTGCCGTTTTCTAGTACTTAGTTTCTACGTAGTGGCAGTAGCTCATTAAAAATTTGCCTCTAGGTTGTGGGCGGAGCCGTTGGCGCAGAGTCCCCCCCTTTGCCTCTCTTTTCACGGCTGTTTTCGAGCTTTTATGCTAGCTCTCTGTGCTAGCATGCAGCACTGGCTGCTAGCATTACATCAGCTCCATAAATACAGGCCGATGGTTGAATTTGGAGTTTGTGCTCCGCCCATTGGGTTTGTGATGTCACAAACCCAGTCAGTTTTAGGCTGCATTTTTTCATCTGCTACTGATGCACAGCGATTTGAATGCAGAAATACTCAGAAATGCAATTTTGAGCTTAAATTTCTTTAGCTATGTCCTGTAGGATAAGAAAAATGCCTCAAGAACATGTTAAAAACAGAAAAAACACAATTTTCATTGTCTAAGTTCTAAAACTGGATGCCTGCAGGGGTTTTGTCGTCACTTTATCTCTAGCAGCAAAGCTGTTTGCAGCTGCTCAGAAAGGCCACATTTATTTACATTTAAATGTTTGGTTAGATGAAAATTTACAATTAAAGGGAAAGTGGCCTGTCTTCTTTTGCCTTTTGTGTCTTTTTACCTCAACAACACTATTTTAAAAAGCTTATTGCCAAAGAGACACTTAAAGTTTTCTAACAATTTGGTAGAATTTAATTCTATTGACTATAAATTGGTGGAGCTGATTAAAAAGGTGAAACAGGACTGGGTGATAAGTTGATGCTTTGAAACCAGTCAGATCATATTCTGGGAATATTCTGGATCAGCACCATGAAGCAAACCTATGGCCATAGTATATGCAGTATTCTGGAAATGGTGTGTGTGTGCTATCAGACTCTAGATGAATGTGTGTTGTTGGTATTCAAACTGATGTAAAGGATGGTGTTAGGTTGGTAGCAGAGCTCTCAGGTTTAGTGTAAAGTTCAGAGTGAGATCACGGAATCGGATCAGGAATTTCCTACAGACAGGAAAAAGATCACAGCCAGCATAGCAGCACTTATCACACTGGATAACTTTCTGTGGTTGCATCCTGTTCCATGTACTTCCTGGATGAGTGACCTTTTAAAGATTAAATTTGCAAAATGACAAATACAGAAAGAAGGACAACTTGGATGTGTTCTCCCCTTTTTCTTCTTTTTTAATGCATTGCATCACCACCTCGTATCAGAAGAGAACTCATGGGAAGATAATCAAAATCAAATAAGTTGAACTTGGATCAGGGGCAAATATGTGGTCATAACATCCCTAGAAACAAGTCAGCTTTAAAAACTAAAGCAATTCTTAATGAAATAACATTACCTTCAATTAATAACACAAAATAAAATATTTTGCCTAGTTTATATTATTTTGTTTGAACCCAGGGGTCTCTCATTATCTAAATTTTCAGAAACATGTCGGATCAAGAATCTGCTTAAAAACTTGCTCTTTATGTGCCCCTTTTATAACTTTGAGCACCCGCCCCTTCAAAGGTCTCTGCACGGCCCTGGTTCACTTCTGCTTCCTGAAACAGGAGCGCCAGAGCGTTTTTCCCCACAGAGGTCAACTAACAAGACATTCAAATAAAATAGAGACTTGTATGTTTTGTGAATGCCTCTCAACTTCTATTTTTAGCTTCGTCTCTATAAAACAGACAGTTATGCTCATATTCTTAGGATTCTAGTTTGTTTTTCTTTGTGTGACTGTTTCTCCTCCCTTTCCTGCTGCTGTCACCTGCGAGGGTGAGGTTGCCGAGGTTGCCTCTCAGCCCTGCTCTCGCAGCTGCCTCCCATTTCCTCATCAAGACAGAAGCTTAAAGGATCTGCCAGAGGGCTGCTTCAGTGCCTGGTTGAGCTTCAAGCCGTGGTCCCACCCCAACAAACCTGGAACCCACGTCTTGACACCTGTCCTCTGGTCTGTCCCTCATCAGCTCCACCAGCCTGTCCAACCTCCAATCACTAATCCTGCTTATGGAAGTAACAATGGCGGCTATAGATGTTAGTGTTTGTCAAAAATGACAAAAAATTGACAAAGGAATTAGAGAAAGAAGGACATTGTATCACATCTCGCTCGTCGGACCTCTGTTGACCCGTTTTCATCTCCCATAGATAAAACCTCAAGACTGTTTCTTCCACCTGAGACTCCTGTTGTAAATAAATAAATGTTTATTTCAGTCTGTAAACTTTGGGTTTGAGGAAGCCACAAAGACGACAGCGACTGTCTTTTGTTGTGTTGGCTGAAGCCTCGTTCACAACAAACTCAGTCCGGTTTCATACGGTTTCTGCATGACTAAAATCATTGAGTCCAATCAGAGCATTCACACCAGCTGTGGTGCGTTCCGCATGCGGAGCTCTGGATTGTTTCTGCATGAAGTCTATATTTGTTGGACGCTAGATGCAGATTTTCATGAAGTTTCAAGAAATTCCTTGAGCCAGACAGGAAGTGAGACGGGTTTTGGTATATTTTGCAGTAGCTGTACGGAAACCGGACCGCCTCCGTTCTGCACTCGGTGTGAACGAGGAATGACTTTGCCTGAGGTTAGCTGTAGCAGCTCCAAAACGTAATTAATTGCAGAATTAAAATTTGGGGTTCGTGAGATATACTGGTGCAAAATTACACTGCAAAAACTTCCAAGGAAGTGAAAAAGTCAAATTTTTAGACATTTTATCTTGTTTTTTAGTCTAAAAAGAAAAATAAATCTCTAGAAAATAGCATTACTTAAAATAAGGTAAAAAAATTCTTAAATATGAGCCAAATTTTCTTGTTTTGAGTAAAATAAAAAAAACTGCCAATGGGGTAAACAAATAAATTTGCTTGGCTAGAAATCATAAAACTAGCAAATAAATCAAAATTTAGCTTTTGCTTTAACTCAAAACAAGAAAATTTGGATTACATTAAAGAATTTTTACCTAATTTTCAGTAATGCTATTTTTCTAAAGAATATATTTTTTTCATTTTAAATTAAAAGTACGATACAATGTCTAAAAATGACATTTTTACTTTCTTAGAAGAAAATCTCACATTTTCACCCCCCAAAAGTCCAATCTGATATTTCTAGTGCTAAACTAAAAACAAGAAAGTTTAAACCGACGTCATTTCTGTCTAAGTTGCACAAATTGTCGGATGCCTCTCCTCCAAATCAAATAAGAATTTAACCGCTGTTAGACGATCCACTGGACTCGTTTCAGAACTATGCAAACATCCTCAATGATCGCACAATTACAGAAAAAGGCATGATTAATTCAGATAGTTAGGGTAAATGGCAATATCTATCATGGATGAAAAGAAAAACATCAATTCACCAAACCACAACAGCAGGAAGCAGATTATAGGGCAACACAACAATGGTTCATTCAAATGGAAACTCGTACTGAGAAATGTTTTCCCTTTATGCATTCTAGGTACACTTTAAGGATTTTCACTTCAGCCCGTGCAGGTAGATGTTTAGGGTCACATCCCTCTGCAGCTCTGTGAGATCGCACGAGCCGGACGGACGTCGTCTGTGATTTAAAGTCCAGTCGGAGTTGCGTGTGGTTTAGGAGAAAGTGATTGTATCACCGAGCTCAGTTGGTATTTTGCAACTTAAACGACAAACTTGAGCCGTGGAGAAGTGAAACTCCTCTTTGGGGTTGTGCTGCTGGAGCAGCTGGAAGGTATGCATGTTCCAAGGTTCATGTAACAGGAAAATAAAAAACGGCACTTCCTCATTTTGACACTATATGCGATTTCAAACTAACTGTTAAGAAATAATAAAAGCAGTCAGCTGCTCAAGTGGATGGAGGTGGTGAACGCCACGGTTTACTGGGCCGCTGACAGCAATGGATCCCTCAGCTTTGTTTGAAAACTCCACAACATCCCTTGTGTTCTTTAAAGCCACCTTTAAGGTCATCCGCGACTCGTAACTCATAATTTCTCCAGAAAACTATATTGATGCCGCAGCATCTTTACTTCCCCATTCTGATGACACATTGAGAGTACTTCCTGTTTTAGTATCATCACCATCACAGGCTGCACAAGACAGATGGAGAAAGACTGACAAGGTTATTTGTTTTATTATGAAAGGGTTGTGTTTATTCCACAGACGTAAGTGGAAATCATTCCACTCTGACATTTGGTGGTTCAGCAGACAAACATGGAGCCCTCCTGACAACCAGACTGAAAACTCTGGTCTTTAAAACTGAGAACGAGGTGTTTTTGAAGTTTTCACTAAACCCTGAGGTTGTCTGGGATGTGATTGAGTGAAGAGGCCTTCTGTTATTTCTTTCTGCCCAACAGAGACGAGCTAAATGTTTGCCCGTGAATCAGCCAACGTGACTCTCTCAACCACAAAGCTGCTCATGTGTCTGCTTTCTCACATCAGTCCGACCCATTCTCCACCTGAATTCAACACGACTGTATTTTAGGAAAGAACGTTGTGCAAACGTGTAATTATCAAATGGATTTTGATGCATTTGCATTGATTAAGTTCTGTTTCTCAGCTTAACTCTTCATTTATGTGTGCTCTTTTGAAGTGATGCATTCACAGAAAACTGCTTTCTATATCGAGTAGCAAGTTGCATAAAAGTTAACAAATTATGACAAATTTATTTCCCTTTTCAGTGTAACTCAGAAAAACACATATTTCCTGCTCCATGACAGCTTCTTTAAGTGTTTTTACCACTTAAAGGTTGAATATAGAACAATTTAATAAAAAGCTGTATTTTTAAAAAAACAATCCCTCCACGGGGCGTTTAGAGGTGTGCAGAATGAAGGTACAGTATTTACTTTAAAAGCTATATTTTAATTAAAAAATAATCAAATATGTATTCTGACGGGCAAAACAACGGGCACCGTTGCAGATTTCCAAATACAATACACAGCGAGGCTGGCACTGTGGAAAATGGCGGATTCGGCAAGTCAAGCAGCTGCTTCTTCTGAGCCCAGAAGATTATCCTTCTCAGAAGAGGAGCGACCATAAAAGATCTAAAACCAGAGTGACTGGACATGGTGCTGCTGGGTGGTCACTTCACGTATCGGCAGCAAACCTGGCATCCCGACGGCTGGAAACCTTGTTCTATTGTTGCAACTACAACCTCCACACACTAGATGTCGCTTTGGTGTTCGTGTTTAAATTCCAAAAGTTCTGGACTGGACTCAGATCTGGTGACTGTGAAGGTTGTTGGAGTTCATTGAACTCATGGTCATGTTCTAACCAGTTATGATCTGATCTTTGTGACATGGTGCATCATCCTGCTGGAAGTAGTCATCAGAAGATGTTGTGGTTGGTTTTCTTCAGACCTTAGTCAGAACCAGTGAGTTCTTCTGTCTGCATTTTATCCTCTAGAACCAATCCATAACAAGGGATCTTCCTCCTTACATCCTCTGCTGCTTATTTAGCCCTTTTCAGCCCGTTCTCTATAAACCACATAAGCCGTGTCTTCACTATAGGAGTTCCGGCAAATTTTAGGGAGGGAGAAAAGTGACTGGGAGGTACGATGGCTCCGCCGCCGTTGTGTCTCCATACAAAATCAGCCCTTTCAGGACGTCAGCGTGTCGCGACTGCTTCGACAGTGAGTGACATTACTGGTCGGCACTACAAAAAAGGGTCCGTGGATATTAGTAACATTAAAATGAGCGGTGGGAATTTAACACATTAATTAAAATTAGAAAATAATAACGCGTTAAAATTTGACCCCTTTGAGCCCGTGTGCACCCCAATTGGGGGCCAAAAAGGTTTAGCATCACAATTTATGCCCAATGTATCAATAAATATCATCAAACTGCACCTCTACAAAACAGCAGAGCCTGCGCTACAAAACCTTATAAACATTTTTTACGTGCTCCAAACACAACTAAAACTACAAATGAATGAATCATGACAAATCACTCTTCATGAAGAAAAAAAATCAACATTTTTACTGTTATGTTTTCTAGTTGGTAGAAAGCAGGCAGGCAGTAACTTTATCCATATGAACTTTATACAGCAGGAGGGACAAGCATACATGCAGCATTCATCTTGTAACCCTCAGCAGAACTTCCCCTGAACTCTACACTACACCTCTATTTATATTAGCAGTGCTCTGCTGCCACCTAGTGTTCAGTTCAGTACACAACATTAAATCAATAACACATAAACTAATATTTACACATCCCAACAAATCCCACAATGATACCAAAGTAATCAAATAGACCATGTGTTTTCAGAAATATACTCATTAAATTGTGGGTAAGTCATCTGTGCCTCACTAACATTATTTTTGATTGCTTGGGACCAAATTGTCTTGAAAGATTAAAATGAGATTAATCAAGATTAATTAATTATAAAGCCTCTAATTAATTAGATTAATTTTTTAATCGAGTCCCACCCTTAATTAAAAGTTTTCTGTAAGACAACAAAGCGCCGTCAAATATGGCATTGTGGGGGATTTCTACCACATGTTTTTGTGTTAGAAGGTTAGAAATGGTGATTTTAAGTGCATGCTGGTTCTTTTCTTTTCTTCCATTGCACTTTGCCAGCAACTCTTGCAGTTTCACAAATGCTGGTTGTTTGGTGACGTCTGGTGATGTAATTTCCCAACGAGGTACAACCAATCAGCATGCATTAACCACAAGTCCTGCTCAGCCACTCTACCGGGCCTTTCCGAGTACATACCCCACTGCAGGTTCCTGAAACAGCCCAGAAAATGATCCTTTCGGGTGGCACGTGCCGTATGTTGACATAATTACCCGGATGTCTAGATCTCTGAATGCATAGAGCTGCTGCCATGTGCTAAACTGATGTACCTAATAAAGTGGCCAGTGATTGTATATTGTATGCAAAGCTGACTTGTGAGGATTTTTAATGTGAGGAACAAAAACGAGCAAACAAATCATTCATTAAAAAAAAAATCCCCAAAACAAAACCAGTGGGAAACTAAATGAATACAAGTCAGATGATTTGGTTTTACGAACTATTCTGCAGCAGTTCCACGTTTGATGGGTAGCGTCTCCCTGGGTTAGTCCTGCAGGGTTAAATGTCAACACGAACACCATCAACATGATGACAAGGCACCTTCTGATTGGCTTTTCTCCAATTTCTTCAGAGTGAGTTAACAAACAGTCAAGGTTACACATTTTTCAAAGGAAGGGAAGTTTTAAAACTCCTTTAGCCCGTGCAAAAGTACGTTTCTACTAATGGTAACACAATCTTACATCCCTCCAGCAAAAATGAACGTCAGACAGAATTTTTAACGGGCTTATTAGAATCCAAGCTTGTTGAAATTCGGCCAGTGCAACCAGAGCGTGCGGGATGATTTCAGAGCTATAAAAGAAGTCTTATGTTCTGCCACCTTTCCTGTGATTAAGAGCAGCGCTGTGCAAGTTATACGAGTCATGGGAATAAAGGCGAAGCCGTGTTTTTCAGCACATAGCAGATTATTTCCTCACTTTTTCTAAAAATGTGAAATGAAGCATTAATGGGATTCAGAGCTTTACCAACAGCTCAGACTTCAAAATAAAATGCAATAGAAGAAAAAAAAATTATGGTAAAAAAACATTTTAGCTAGATAATTGTGCAATTAGTCCTCTCTGTTTGTCTTGCAGCACACACGTTAAGATAAAAATAAAGGAAGAAGATTGAAGATGGCAGATAAAGACAAAAAAAAGGTGACAGTCACGGTGACGTTTTTGTTTAAATTGAATTTAAGAACAAACAAGCTATTCCTGCAGCTATAATTAAACTATTCATGCATGCTGTTCTTCTAAAAGCCAAACTAAATGCATTTTGAAGAACTATGTCTGGTTGTTTTGGCCAAAAATGGAATTTCTCAGTTTCAGTAAACCTATTTTTATAAGATAACAACATTATCTAACAAGAACACATCATATACACATAAGAGAAACGATGCACCAAAATCAGCTTGCTGCAGGAATCCGATTAGCAAGAACATAACCCCCAAATAAATAAAAATATAAAGATGTTGTACCCATCCAGGAATGACTGAGTTCTTCTTTCTATGAAAGCGTTCAGCCTTGTTGGTGGACGGAGCGGAAGCAAAAGGGGCCGGACAGTCATAACAGGAATCATTCATTTTAACCACCGAGCATGAGAGACAATGGAGTTTGTCGTACTGTCGGCGGTACGTGGATATTTTTGAGATGTTCAGACTTTCACAGCCTACTGTGACACAAAACAATGACGCACACTTCTTCATCTTGCAGTCGGTTTACTCTGCTTTTAATAGCAAAGCCGTTTGTTTTCATGATTCCCCATAACGAGCCGGCGTGATGAGTCAAGAAAACAGCAGCAAAAATGGTCCAATAGCAGAATGATCCTACTGCTGCAATTTCATTTTCAAATCTAAAACCAGGAGAAAATAAGATGCTTTACCAGAAATTTAGCTGGAATTTATTGAAAAGCTGAACACTGAACTAAACTTCCTGTCTGTCTGCTGTTCAAGATTACTCACATCAGCTTTCGGAAGCTCAAGTCTTGAAACTGAAAAGCAAAAATAATTTTCAGGGAGGGACGTTCAGCTTGGCAGAATGCTGCTGTTGTGTCCTTGGGCAAGACACTTTACCCCTGCTGGTGTATGGCAGGCCCCGCCTCCGTCAGTGCAGCGCCTTGGGGGGTTGTAAAACCCTAAGAAGGCGCTTTATAATACAGCTCATTTACCATTTAATTCAAATCTGGTGTGTGCAAAACTGCAAACATAATTCGTGAGGGAGTTTCCAAAATGTCTCTCGAAATGTTTGCGTGAGTATCAAAGCCTCGCTAGCCTGCAAGCTCTCTTATATTTATGATAATTTATCAAATATCGTCAGTTTTGCTTCGGCAAACGACGGTCTAGATTCTAGGCTAAATCCTCGCTGTTGTTTTGCTGTAAAGTTTAAGCTGTTCAAAAGATTTGCAAGTTTCTCTCAAAACAGTCACAGAGTTGTTGGGAACTTGTCTCCAATGTCAAAATGAAACTCGTCCCAAATTACGAATGAAATCAGGGTAATCGTAACAATTTGAGACATTTTTTGAGACACTTTTTGAATAAATTCAGATTTTGGACAAATGGGTGTTATGTAAGGACTAGCTGGCTCCTGTATGAGTTTTAGATTTCAAAGCCACATTAACCTTCATGATGGCAGCTTGGGGTGCACACACACACACACACACACACACACACACACACACACCCCATGTTGTCATAGAGCCATCAGAGTTAACTGGCCAATCAGGATGCAGCTAATTTAATATTCATGTCCTGGCTAAGTGGGCGTGGTCTTTTCATTTGTGTTTAGTCATCTAGCAGAACTCCTGGGCCATTGTGAGCCCCAGCAACACTTTGTAAGCTATGTAGAGGCTTTGTAAGCTATGTAGAGGCTTTGTAAGCTATGTAGAGGCAGTTTCAAATTGTAAAAAAAATACATCTAGGTTCCCTTTAAGTCCCTCCCCTTTTCATGTAAACAAATGGGAGACTGCCCTCATGAATCTAGCAGAACAGTGGAAATTAATGTTGACCTGCAAGTTTCCCCTAAATTCTCTATGTAATTTTTGTCTTCCACACGATGTAATAAAGATATTTTTACTAGCATAATGATAGTTTTGCATTCACACGTGTTCCACTGATCTTGAATTTGCCAGGTTATTGCTTTATTTCCAAATTCAAAACCAGAGAAGTTCCTTTTCAGTTGCAGAGGTGAAAAGTTGCATCAGCGAGAACGGATGTGTGTGTAGCTGCAGCTCTGTGGGAGAATCTGCAGGCTTTTTATCACCTTCCCGAGCTGTTGAGCTAAAATAATGCCTCTTCTGTTATCCCCATCACCGACGTGCACCGGGCCAGTCTGAAGGGATATCCTGCTGGTGAAATAAACGCATTCATCCTGCCTGCGGTGGTTTTGGTGACACAAGATTTACAAAATGTTCTACACGTCTTCACTCTCCTCCATCAGTGCTCTCTATAAAGGCTAATGGTCCTTAGATCCTCTGTTATTTCTGAAAACAGGATTCTTAAAAAGGTGAATATGCTGGACTAGAAACAGGAGGGTACTTGTTGCAAAACAAGCTGAGCTTGTTTCATTTTTATAGCATTTTTTTTGTCTCTCGAGGTTTAAAAAATGCTAAATAATTTTTCCTTTACTCCTTTTCTTTATCATTTAGAGTCTAGTCTGTCCCTGCTGCAGTTTATCTTGGCCTTTTCATTCTGTGTCACTCTAACTCGCCCTTTAAAGGCACGCTTTGCCGTTTTGTCTTGCTTTTAGCACCCCCTAGTGTCTGTTAGTGAAACCAAAAGTGAAACTTCTCTCCTGGCTGTGCGTTGGTCTTTTTAACACCTTAATCTAACTGCTGAAACGTCTCCTCAGCCTTCATTAGTGTCTACAGGAGCAGTTCTTCACTAAATCAAACACATCAGCTGTGTTCATGATCTAAAACATGCAGGAAACATGCTGGAAGCAGACTGCAGCACCAGGCATGTCAGCTCCACTTTACTAAGTCCAACAGGGACTGGACCGGCACTCTGAGGTTGCAAGTGTGGTATTCTGGCCACAGAGGGCGGTGGGGGTCTGAGTGACATTTCATTAACCCTGTAAAGGGTCATTTTAGTATACTGGCTCAAGAAAATGATTTAAAAATATGAAAAAGTTGCAAAGTATGGCTTTAAATGAAACAAACAGCCTATGTGCTTCAGCAAGAAGGAGGTTTAAAAAGACGATTGCTCAACATGCAAGTCAATGACTTAAGCAAAGTTATAAAACCACTATGAAACAATTCTGCGGGCTGGTAAGGAGGAACCATTAAGTAGGTGAAGTAATTCAAAACATCCACTAACCATAATGCGTGGTGTGGTTTCTGATTTCTGGAAAAGTGAAGTACTTAAAAACAACCGAATTTGAAAAATTTCATCCTCCTCTGTGGCGAACGGCTCCACCGTGGGACAAAAATACTCCGACAAACGCATGTTATGATTTCTCCTCGTGAATATGTTGGGCTGCTATCTCAGCTTTGCTCCTTTTGTCTGACCCTAACCACACTTGTGGTGAAGCTCCTGTCCTACCAGCTACAGCAACGACATCAGAAACCAGAGGAAGCTCGGTTTACAGGCCACCCAAGCTTTCCCGGGGTCTAAAGGGCCAGAGAAAGTGTATTTTGGACAAGTCGCAGAACTACTCTTGCGTTTCCTATTATTAATTTCACGCAGGCGACCGACCTCTGCTCCGTAAATCATACCTGCGGTTTAAGGAAGGCTGATGGGACTCTTCTTTCTGCAAGTTCCGCTCATTGTCTGTCTGATCCATCTGGAGCTCCTGCTCGTCATTTACACGACACGTTTAACAGATGTTATCCTGAATTTTTCCAGGTAGTTTTAAGCGTCAATTTGCAATAAAAAATAAAAGCAATTTTTGCTCTTATGCTTATTTTGATATAATGCAGAAACACACAAGGCCGTGTTTACTGGTAAAAGCTGCTCTCTTCATACCTCAGACTTGACTTTTATGCAGGAAATTTATTTATTTTTGCAAAATAGGAACCATAAAGGGGAAATTTCAGAGTTTGGCATTCAGCCCTTTGAATCCGCGAGGCTCAGACTTGATGCACACGTTGCAGCAGGGTGGTCAGCTGATAATATATGCACAAAGCTGAGCGCCGTCTGCCAGTAAAAACCGTATTCCTTCAGTGTTCTTTCCACTCTAAGCACTCATGATTCAAAATAGACACTTTTATTCTGACAATCTGAAACTGCGCAGCTGATTAATCCTCCTTCCACGTGAAGCAGAGCTACATCTAAGGGCTTTCCATTCTGTATAAATGTGTTAAACAGAAACCACACAGGGAATATCAGGTATGTCGTTTTAAAATTACAGTAGGCCCTTTATTTCCCATTTATAGCTATTGTGTGACTGAGTAACATTTGCAAAAACCGCCCCCCCCTACAGCGTTAAGCGGAGCAGCAAGATTTGGAGGAAACGGCCTGTGAAAGCTCAAGTGATTGCTGGAGTCATTTTTAAGTTTTCAGAGGAAGTGGCAGCTCCAGCTGTGATGACTTTACGGATCTGGAATCCATCACTGCACAAATTCAGGAGGAAATTGAAGACATCATACACTAGGTGATTAATTAAGAAAGAGAGACGGACATAATTCTGAGGTTGAAATGAAATGGGAGTTAAATGCTAATTCCAAAATAAAACACAAAACCTCCCAAACTAGAAAAAAGAGAGAAAAAATAACCAAATGAAAATCCCATCATGCAACCCTGTGAAAACTGGTTACCAATAAAAATGGCAGCTCACACCTATAAGGCCAGTCTGAAATTTGGTTTTCCACAAAAATACAGCATTTGTAGGTCCTTGGTTGCTGATTGGCTTCCTCCTGTGGAGAAAGCAGCCAATAAAAAATGAGTTCAGCAGTTCACAGGAAACACATTCCTGTTGGGAACGTAACAAATGACCTTCAGCGGCTAAACTGACCTGATATTTGTTATTCAAGACGTCCAAAAAACTCGTACAAAACACATAGTTTGTTCTTGGCCCCAATAAATTTAATATGAGAATTATGCATGAACGTGATTAAGCTACAGAAGATGAAAGCATGTGGCATGTCTGAGGAAAGTTTGATTTTGAGTTAAAGCTGCAACGGCAAATCTGCAAAACAAGCTAGCTTTTAAACACAGAACTCTCACCCCTCCCACTGGTGATCATCCCTATATCCCCCTAATGGGGGAACGCGCACTACCGCAGTAAACGAGAGAACGCTAAACACCAGTCACCGTTTTTTAAGTACTTTTGTTTTCCACAACTTCAAATGGTGTTTTTCTTTTTGAGGCTTTTTGGGCTGTTTCTCTTCTGATATTACTGAGCGGAGAACCTCTCACACCAGTTGTTGCAACATGCACAAACGCGTAATGAGTGGAGGACCCAGGTAAGTGCGGTGGTTCGATGACACAGACAACCGGATGGTCCAATCGTCAGTTTTGTCAGTTAGATCTACGTCATGCTGTCACTTAACATTCATGGACTCACCCATCTTGTTTCACGACGGGGAAGGCTGTTGTTGGTTTAGCGTCCAGGAAACAGCAGAGAACGTCTCGGCTAGCAGAAGCTAACCGTTAGCATTAGCAACTCCACCACACAACAGAGCTCCTCCAGGCTTGTGTTATTTGTGGAGATAAAACATCAACGTTGCAGAGCAAACAAAGTCAGTGGTAGAGTCGTGTTGCTGTTAGCCAATCAGAGGAGAGATGTTCAAATATCAGGAAATAAGACTCCAAAACCTGCCGTCTAAAGATCAGCTGTGATGTGGGCAACTTTTAGGTCCAAGTAATGGTGCACCAGTATATTTTTTCCCCCAAGAACAACTTACAAGGCATCAATTCCTACTAAACACCACTGTAAGTTTATTGATTAAACAAGTGTTCCACTCCTTTAACTGAAACGGTTCTAATCACAGCATTTCAGTGCAACATTTTTACCCAACATTTTCATCCATCATTGCAGCTTTTCCTCACAGAACCACAATATTTCTGCCACTGTTGCCAAGAGTCAAACAATAAAAATTCCTTCCTGTAAAACTGCACATAATTGAGGTCTTTGTTGACTCATTGAGTGACTGCTTGTGTATAAATCCTAAACAGTGAGAAAGGTCTTCCTAAAGACAGCCGAGCTCATAAAGATGGACGTGTTTGTGCCGGTAAGGCTGCTGTAGCAGCGGAGAGTCTGTGTGAAGGTGTTTAGATTTGGTGTCATCCGAGTGCATTAACCAGAACGTAAACACACAGCAGACATTTACTGAGACCGGCCTCGCTAACAGGCAGCTCTTCTAGCCACTTGCAGACCTTGAATCTATTGATTTAAACATTTTGAGGCACAGAGCTGTAGCGTTAAAGGCCTCACCTCCTCCAGACTCCTCCAGACACCAGACAGACAGCTCAGAGAAGTTTTAAACAGAGCCGGAGAGATCCATCATATCAAAACCGTTTTAGGTTTTATTTGGGCCTCTGGTATCTCTCATCTCTTCTGGACCTGACAGTAATTACAGCCATCAAGGTGCTCGTCTGGAGCCGTCAGCCAGGAGCTGCGGAGGCTGCTTCTCCTCACCTCCAGCTCGGACTCCTCTCAACACCGCGCCGTTTGTTTTAACAGATCCTGAACTATGTAAAGGCCATAATCGCAGACGGGACAGATTTATTCCACGGTGTCACCCCAGTCTAATTCATATATTATGTTAACAGTTGCCGGGGAGGATAATCGTATAAACACGGTGAAGTTATGGCCACAGGAAAGAATTTGTGGATAAATTTAGGTTGTGAAATGGTCAAGAAGGGAGTTTTTCTGCTCCGTCTGGATCCGTATCGGTGTGATAAGTTTAAAGTGCCACTGAATTTACATGTGACCAGGTTAAATAAGATCCTGGTGATGTCACCAGGGTGATCTTGATTAGGCCCTCAGAAATACCGACCCACAAATTAGCTTAATAAATTTTAGTCGAGAGTTTTATCGTTGTTTTTAGGTGCCAGGAAATGTGGGAGAAAGGTTTGTGTTGCATTGTGGGAAATGTAGGCTTGGTTTTATATCTGTATTAGAGGATTTTAGAACTGGAATACTTGTTTATTTCAAAAAAAGTGTTCCAGGCATTGACGGTTCTAGGGGCGGGGTCATGGGGGCACTGGCCCCTTGCTGAAATCTGATTGCCCCCCCGAAGTGCCCCAGTCCTGCATCTTTCCTTTGTGCAATGATCAGATTAAAGGTGGAGGCATTTTCAAAACCAACGTGAAATCTTGTGTAAGGATGTTGGACTAATACTTGGCCCCTGTATAAATATTTCTGGCCCCATACTCAGAAAAATCCTAGATCCGCCACTGGTTCCAGCTGTTCTACATATTTAACCTACACCAAAAATATGAACAATTATGCAATATTACGTGAAATCCTCAGTGGTGCTGGTTTAAATCCTCTGAATACAAATGGTAAGTTTTGTGCTCAAGTTGCTTTTATTGGTTTGCAAAAAAGAAAAAAAGTTCTTTCAAGCCAGACCTGACGAGCATTAATTGTTTTCTGAGGAGAAGGTTTGACTTTAACGACAAAACCAAACTCAGAACAGGGAAACTCTAATTTTTCCTTAGAGGAACAACAGGAAAATCCTTGATTTTGTACTCTTGGAAACTTGGCCTATTGAAGGTAATGAGAACCTTGCTCAAGGGCATTCTGACAGCTGAAATGCAGAAAGAACAAAACATTAATCACTTTAAAGCTAGTTTTTCTGAGCATGTCCAGAGCTTTGCATTGATTCGGTTCCATCCAAGCTGATGGTCTTTTTGCTTTATGACTGCATAAAAGCGGACGCTCAGACTCTGATCATTCTGAAAGCTTAAATATTATGGAAGCAAATAAAGAAAAACTTTGTTTTGTTGCAGATTTTGTAAATTGTAAGACCTTTCTTCAAGGAATACACATCATGTCTGAGTTTTTACCTCATTTCAAGCTGAGGAACAATAAAGAAAAAAACAATAGTTTGAGCTATTTTTGTTTGGTTGTGAGCAGTGGCGCCCCCAGGAAATCTTTTTAGGGGGGCCGGTGAGAATTTTGGGGTGGCTGTGTATTACATTGCTCTTCCCTTCTTTTTAATTAAAAACAACAGGCCTATGCATCCAACATATTCACCCCAAATTTATCAAACACAAAAATTTCAGAAAAAAGAAAAGTTCAAAACAATTATTTCATTTTATTTTATTGTTTTAGAATTTTAAAAATTTTATTTGGCTGTTGCTGTTTCAAAAAAAACAGCCACAAAAATGATTTATTCTCTTTTCATATGATTAGTCTCAGTGGTATACATTTATATTTAAATTCAAATTTAATAAAGGTTGAATATAGAACAATTTAATAAAAAGCGTTTAGAGGTGTGCAGAATGAAGGTTCAGTATTTACTTTAAAAGCTACATTTTAATTAAAAAATAATCAAATATTTATTTTGACTGGCACGGCACTGGGTTTATGTTTACATCTACCAGCCAATAGAGGGCACCTTTGCGGGTTGCCAAACAGCGAGGCTGGCGCTGTGGAAAATGGCGGATTCGGCAAGTCAAGCAGCTGCTTCTGAGCCCAGAAGATGTCGTTATCCTTCTCAGAAGAGGAGCGACCATAAAAGATCTAAAACCAGAGTGAGTTTAGGTTGTCATGGACACGGTGCTGGCTGCTCACTTCACGTATCGGCAATGAACCTGGCATCCCGACGGCTGGAAACCTTGTTCTGTTGTTGCAACTACAACCTCCAAACACTAGGTGTCGCTTTGGTGTTCGTGTTCCATATTCCACCTTTAAATACATAATTTATTTAAATATATGTATTTATTGGCTTGAAAATTTTTCTTTTGATTAAAGATTCATGGGTGGCAGTGCCCCCCTTTGGCCACCCCTTGGGGGCACCACTGGCTGTGGGGGCCATCTTGAATTGGATTGACTCAAAAAAAAAATTTAAATGTTGCATATATATGACCTGAGTGAGGTCATTCTGAGAATGTAATTGAAGTTAATTCAGTGGTTCTTGAGATATTTAGTTATTAGAAACAAACAAACTCACAAATCAAACCAAAAGAGGTTTAAATGGTTATTCTTTAGAAACAGGAGAATAAATTGGGTGATGAATTGCTGCCTGATGGTAACAGTAGGACAGCCGAGCACAAACTTGGCAAACCTGCTCCCCAAACGTTCCAAGCGAGTGTTGAACTACGCTCCAGTTTCATGCATGTTTGAAAATGTTGTCACCCTTTTTCCCTCTTAAATATGAAACACTAAACACATGAGTAAAAATTATGGCACTTTAACAGCCACTAAATGAAAAGACAAATTATTTTTCTGCATTAAACGAGTTGACTGATTTGCAGCGCTCGTTACTTAGGTGTTACTCTATTAGGTTTCATGGTTTCACGTCAAATGATCTCAACTTTTCCCTCATGCTAACGCGCTCTACCGCACATTCAGTCAAAGGGAAATGGCACCACTAAATCAAGTATAAACTTTTTTATAATGCTGCAATAAAATGCAAGCCTGGGAGGAAAAAAGAGTCACCTCTGGAGAGTAAAAATGTGCATAACACCAACAATCTGCCACGAAACGAGGTCCAAGTGCTCCTGCTCCTTTCCCATTCATCAGCTTCTCGTCTCCACTAAAAGCAGGCTTTACAGCTCACTCTCTTAAAATATGTTCTTCTAGATGGACACTGGTGTCGATGAGGTGGAGTTTCTCAGGACCCTCGTCTTATCACAGGATATGGAGCTGGGAAGAGTGAAGGATCAGCGTGGGGAGGACCGGAGCCCTAAAGCGTGATTTACTTGACCTCGCGGTGCTGGAACTCACAACCAGAACCTCATTAATTCCCAGGGTCATTCTGCTCGGACATAAATTGGTTTAAAAATCGGAACGTGTGGACGACTTCCAGACATGCACCAGGAATTATGAAATCTCTGGCCTCACCCCAACCTCCCTGCCTCTCCTCGTACCCACTCCAGAGCCCGAAGCGTTTTCAAATCTCCGGGTGTAAATCAGGTCCGCCCGGAGGAGTCACCCAACCCTGATGGAAGGGGAGGAGGCCGATGGAACGTTTTCTGCTTATTAGGCAGCAAATATTACGCTGGTTTATGTGATTATCAACTGTGAATGATTATTTCACTCCCATTCGTTTTGGGAGCCTTGGCCTGTCTTTTTTTTTTTTTTAAACAAAACGGAGCTGGAGCTAGAGCAGGGCTGAAAGGGGAAGCCCAATAAATTACACTAATGCACACATTTAAAGGAGCTTTTATTCCCCCTGGCCTGTTATCAAGACTTCTCCAGGGAGAATGTAAACTACCTCTTGTCCGCCAGACCCAATATTTAATGTTATCATCGTTTAAAACAACTCCACTGTTTATGTTTGTGCAAATAAAGCGCCGATTAAAAACTTTTTCTCACAATTTCATATTGGCTCCAGATTAGTCAGGCGAATAGTTGTCTAATGGGGCTGCAGAGCTCATTAATCCGAGGAGATAAACCCAGAATGGTGTAAACAGCAGAGTCGGGGTTAGTGAATCACACCTTGGATTTGTGGAGGGGGAGGATGCTCTGCATGAGCCCACACACGCAAGAAAAGTTGTGGAAAGGAAAACAAGCGTAATCCTGCTGATAAAAGCCGGATTGTTTGAGAGTTTATTTGGACACGCGGTGCCTGGCTGAGGTTAGACCCTAATGAGACAGCAGCCTGTCCAGAGTGGATTCATCACCGCTGGATTGGGGTTATCAGTCGTCTCCGTGCCCCACTACTTTTAATCAGGCTCCTCTCTGGTCACTCCCTATCAGCAGCAGTCCATCTCTGGAGCCGTCGGCATCCATCGGGAGCTGCAGGCGAGTCCAGGGAGCGCGGCTGAGGAGTGCATTAGTAACTTATTACTTTGTAGTCTGGCTTTATTGCTCGTCACACCTGGAATTCTGTAATTCAGTCCTATTTGGTGTGAGCTGGAGAATTCTAGCTAGGTTACAACTCATGCAAAATGCAGCAGCCATATTTTTAGAAGGCAAGCGGAAGTTTGACCATGTCGCTCCAATTTTGGCTGCGTTTAGGCCCGGACCACACTGCGTTTTTCAGCCGTCTTAGCCAATATGATAGCTATTTACCATTGGTGTCAACTAGGGGTGTGTATTGGTAAAATTCTTGCGATACGATACGTATCACGATACAGGGGAGATGATACGATATATCACGATATATTGCGATACATGATTTCTTCGATAATGATTTTTTTAGACTGAATTTATTGTTGGAAATTCAACAAACAGTCCAAACTGATACGTAATATGTTTAACATGAGGTATCTGAACCATAATAGAGGGATTTACATTTCAGTGGTGGAAACGATACCCATTGCACACTGCTGCCAACTAGCGGTCGACGTTTGAATTGCACCAAAAGAAAAGAAAATACACAAATGTTTGCATGTAAATTCTTCCAAAAATTTGATACACTGCTTTTGCATATTGATATAATATCGCAGGAAAAAATATCACGATATATGGCCATATCAATATTTTCTTACATCCCTAGTGTCAACCCTGTCCTCAGAGTTAGAACAGCTCATTAACCACAGGACAAATTTTAAAGAAGACATATTTTAACTTTTTAAAAGTTATAATAGTTTTATGGTTGATACAAAACACGCTTATGAAGGTCTTTGCACTAAAATCCCTCTCAAATGAAGCAAATTCAGCTATTTTATTCTCGACAGTTTCAGTACCTTCCAGAATGAGCTGTTTCAGGGCTCTGTCGCTTTAAGAAAGCAAACAGGAGCTGGCCACGCCCACCTGTCCCAGCTCAGGCTGCTATAAGCTGAGAAGCTCTGATATCTGGGCGGAGCTTGGAGTAGAGATGCTGCCTCTCTAATTTTGACAGTTGAGAGGTGGTTCTATGGAAATTTCCTCGTTTGTGACATCACAAACGGGGACTTTTTGAAACAGCTCGTTTTAGGTCTATACTTCCTAAACCAAACACTGTCAGGAAACAGATTAACGAGTGCTTATAGAGGCAGTAGAGACCCAAATGGCAGCACAAAAGGATGCAGAGGGTTTAGTTTTGCATAATATGTCCTCTTGAATAAAATTTGAAGAACATAATAATCAGATGAACATTTAGAAATTACCTTTTAGTCAAAATAATTCAAGATGCTGCTTCCTGCATCTTAGAAAAGTGGAAATGACTCAGTCAGTTTTTGAGAATTTGAGCTAAAATTTGATGTCACGGTTGATAAACATCATCCTTAACACTAAGAGATCTTTGCCTAAAACTTTGTTGAAGTCAACCGTTTGTGAGCATCATTTCATTAACCCTTGAGTGAATTTGTTTACTTCTGAATTACACACTCAACAACCAACCAGCCGACAGATTCAGCTGAACAATCACTTATTAGGGTTGACATGGTCAGGTGGGTAAAATCTGGATCTCCATGAAAGGAAAGAGTATTTTCATCCTGATATTTCTCATTAAGACACACCTTGAGTCAAAATCGAGCTCAGGAAAAGTGGCTGCAACTACATTTAACAGAGAGACGCCGTTGATCTCAAATTTTTACCAAAAGCTTTTCACTTCTCAACAGAAGGGGATGTTTAAAACTTAAAAAAGAAGCCAGCAGGTGACATGCATTCCTTTATATTTACAGAAAAGGTCATGAAACTCATTAAAAGTGGTAAAAATATCAGTTTGATTCATGCTGAGGTGGTTTAATGTGATCAAGAACACGTAAAAGCATTGCCTGCAGAAAGCAACACGATGCAGAGAAAGTCCTGCAGTAATTACAAACATTAAGAAGCTGAGATGACTAAATTCTTTAACGATTGTGCACATTAGTGAACACTATCTGTCTGATCTGGACCTCTCAGGAACAAATTCATCCACTCAAACACAAACTTATCTTCCACCCACTCAGTCATAACATACGTCTGTGTGTGTGTGTGTGTGTGTGTGTGTGTGTGTGTGTGTGTGATTAGTTTAACTTGCAGGGTGATTTAGTGTTGTTAGTGTTTCTCACAACGATGACACAGCCCACTCCCACCTCATCAGCGCTCCCCCACAACCCCCAAACAAGGACATTAAAGTCACCACGGCTCTCGACTCGTTGCGTTGCCGCCAAGCTGGCGGTTCGCATCTTCATCTGAAAGGATAAATAAATATATTTTGTCTTCTCCAAAAGTAAAATACACAGATCTCATGGTCTGGCGGCAGGTCTTAAATCACCCGTTGTTGATGTTTAGACCAGTTAAGTCAATAATCTCCATGTTGCCACAGTGATGAATGATTCAGCAGAAACCTGCCTTAGTATTATCTCCTCTTTAGAAGTTTGCATACAAAAAAACATGAGTTGCAACACGAGTCCTGAGCAGCAGGTCTGGAGGGAGAAATACCCAGAGAGAGAGAAAAAAGAGAACAATGTGGTGAATTACGTTTCACTTTTTGCGGTCCCAGAGGTCTCTGTCATAGTTAGTAAGAGGTTAGAAAGATGTCTTTGGCAGATATATGATCTGTGTTGCAAGATGAGAACAACAGGAGCACAACAGAACGTGCTGCTGCAGATTTGTATCGATATGTGTTGCAATATATGTGACACAAGTTCTTTTAAAAATATGAATTTGCATAATTTAATGACTCAAAGGCCTGTTTATAAATCTGTTTCATGTATGTTTGGATTAAATGTGTTACCATGCAGAGAAAGATGAGCGTGAGCTTGAAAAAGCATTTAGCCGGTATCTCACTGGGTTACCATTGGTGACCAGTTTGAGACACAAAACTGTAAGAAACTTAACTTTTTGTATGTGAACAAGAAAGTAGTACTTTCCTCACAAACATGCTGTCTTAAAGTGACAATGTGTAGTTTTTACCATTAATCACTGGAAATATCCATCAAAATGTTGAAAATGAATAAAATGATGTCCAGTCGTTGAAAAATATTGGCGGCTTCGAAACATATAACCATAAAAATCGGGTCTAAAATACATAGGGTGCGAGTCTAAGTCTCTGGGGGACGCCATATTGGACGCCATGTTTCCTTCTACGTGAGCTGGCTTGGGGTCCTGCTCCTGCTGATGACATCACACTAGATGATTGACTGGATGTACGACTTACGGAAGTTACCACGTTCAAAAACATTTAGGTGGTAAGAAACATGAACTTAATGACAAAACTCTTTTCAAAACCTATGTGAAAGAGAGACCAAAAAGAGATGCAATATATTTTGGCCAAGTGCTATTGCCGTAGTGTGACATCATCAGCAAGTGCGGGACCACGAGCAGATCCGGAACCTACACCGCCAGAAAACTAGCACCAGCATTGCATTCTCTTGATGGAATTAATTGAAGGACTATCAAAGTCTGAGGAGTCACGCCGAGGTCGCAGCTTTCTGCTCGACAGGTAACATTTACCGTAATGTTTGTTTTAAACTAGCGTGATATGGCGTAAAACTACCTTGAAATATAACTAGGGGTGCGCAAAGCAACTGGTATTTGTATTTGTTGATGGGGGAAAAGTATTTGTATTCGACTGTCCTGTCCGTGAGAGCGGGGGGTGGGGGTGGGGTTTTTCTTCCCGAATACAAATATATTTTTTAAGTATTTGTTAGAAATAAATATTCGTGAAAAACACATTATTTGTGCCTTTCTGAATACCGTATTCGGGTTTGGCTCCACCCATAATATGTACTGCCCCCTATCGCCAGGAAAATAGACACAGTCACTTTAAAATCCTTTTCGTGTCTTCTGCCCTCTAGAGGAGGATCTGAGTAATGCAGTTCAGAAGTGCCAGTTTATTTATTACTGTTGTTTAGTTACATAAAATATATAAAATGAGGCAATTATGATCATGAGAATTTAAAAAGTTCAATTAAAAAATCAGATTATTATTTCTCGTATCAGGGTTTAAAGGGTTAAATACATATTTCCACGGTGACACAATGCTCACTGAGACTTTAACAGTTGGACAAATGAGAAAAAAGGCTTTTATTAATAGTGGAAAAACACTCAATAAACCTGTTTTGACTGTGGTTGACATACTGATCATTACGGCGTGTGTCTGTGTGTCGTGTGGCCTTTGCTGCTTGCTGCTGAGGAGTCCTGTATCCCATCACAGGCTGTAATGGAAGCCAGATGCCTCCCTGTCTGTTTAGGGCCCATAATCAATAGCCTCTCTGCGAGAAGCCCCGACTTTCTCCGCCTCTCCCTCCTCCTCTGACAGCTTGTTATGAGAGGATCTGCAAAGGAATGGCGTATATCAGCTGCAAACAAGCAGAAGAGCAACAAGAGTGAGATTAACTAATTGGATTCCTTGTGTGAGGTTTTGTTTGGAGGAGGAGGAGGAGGAGGGGGACAGGAGAAGGGAAGTGATCCCTCTCTGCAGCCTCCACAGGACTCTCCAGACTTGCACCTCCAACTCCCAGACTCTGGGAATCCAGGAGGGATGGAAGGAAGGGGATTCCCATTAAAAAAAGTGAAATCTGTCTAAATAAATAACTTGAAGTGGCACTCGAGAAGACGCAGTGCATCTCCATTTCCTGTGGCTGTTTCCTGCCGTCACACAGGATCTCTTTATATCTCTATCCACGAGCTTGTGCCAGGGGAAACATTACCAAGCTGAGGACTTTTTTTAGTTCCACAACGAGGGGAAGTCGAGGGTCTGTGTGCAGCACTGGGGTTACTGCAGGAAGAGGCAGAGGTGTGGTGATTGGAGTGTGCAGGTCGTGACCTCAAACTTGTAATGATCAACTGATGGATGTCGTGAGCCTGAGGTCAACTGTGTGTCAGAGAGGGATGGGGAAGAAGAGAGGAAAGTGAGGTTGTGGGCAGTCGTGCTCGGTCTGTTGGACTGTAAAACCCATTTAGCAGAACTTTATGTGTTGATGTAATGAGACAGGAATCAGGGTGTCCAGAGGCTTCTCTATTTGATATTTTCTACCCCTTTAAATAACCAGTTTTATCAAATATATGAAAAGTTTCCTAAAATGAATTACCTCACAGCAAGTTAAAAAGCTGTAATATATTCTTGAGACACCTCTAATGGATTCGAAAAACGATTTAAATGTTCTTTTTAAAGTTGCGTGGTGCATGGACAGTGTCCTGATGTTTTCCATAACCGTCTGGTTTGGAAACTGCTCTGACAAGAAGGTGCTGTGAAGGGTTGATAGATCTGCTCAGAACAGCAGCAGCTGCCCTTCACTAGAGAACATTTAAACCAACAGAGCAGACCCAGTCCATCCAGCCCAGGAACTATTCAATCTCTTTCATTCAGGCAGAAGATTCAGCAGCCTTAATGTCCAGTCAAGGCTGAGGAACAGCTACTTCTGTCAGTCTTTGAGGTTCGTGACCTTTGACCCTTGGGCTACACTACATTAAGGTTTTAGATAGCCATAAAAATTGGGTCTAAAATACCTAGGGCGCGAGTCTAAGTCTCTGGGGGACACCATATTGGACGCCATGTTTCCTTCTACGTAAGCCAACTCAGGGTCCTGCGCCTGCTGATGACATCACACTATATGATTGACTGGACGTACGACTTACGGACGTTACGTTACCACCTTCGAAAACATTTAGGTGGTAAGAAACATGAATTTAATAACAAAACTGCTAAACTCTTTCCAAAACTATATGAAAGAACAGAATCGAAAAAGAGATGCAATATATTTTGGCCGAGTGGTATTGCCGTAGTCTGACGTCATCAGCAGGCGCAGGACCCCGAGCAGATCCGGAACCTACACCACCAGAAAACTAGCATCAGCATTGCATTAAGATTTTAAATTGATAACAAAATTAATCTAAATTTGAAAAAATTTAAATGTTTTGATGAATTATGACATTCAGAGTAACACTAAATAGTTTTTTAAACTTTAAGCTAGAGTTTTAAGATTGATCTCAGTGATTGTTGGGTTAGAAACTTGACCAGTTTCATATTTGACACCACTCTGCAGCCCTCTGCTGACCAAAAACTGCACTAGATAGTTTTGTGGAGCGGGTAGGTGTTCTAGGGGGCGCTCTTATACCTGCTTTGTGGCTGTTAGCTGTAATGCTAGAAGCTAGCTTTTTCAGTTTGCTGATCATCAATAAAAAGCACAAGAAGAAAAAGAAGAAGTTTGCTTTTTCTGTTGGCATCATGGTGGAGCCTGGAACTAAAAGTAACAGAGTAATGTCTTTGGAGGTGAAGCAAGGAGCTAAAACCAGGGGTAACAGAGCGCGGCCTACGCTAGCTTGAGGGAGCTAAAGGAGGCTACAAAATCATTGTGACCTGGCTTTGATGCTACTGGACTTGTAAGTAATAATATTTTTGTCCAACACTGTGGATCTTTTTACTTTGTGGTTTATTTTAGTATTAGTTGGCTCATGCTAGCGTTAGCTCATTGTTAGCGCTAGCTACAGCAGGCCGCAGCAGGGTTGTTTACGGCAGTTGTAATTCCACTTTCAACCAGTAGGGTGGAGGAGCAGGAAACTGTCTAGTGTTATTTTAAAAGGATATAAACATAATTATTCTAGTCTATAGATTTATGTTTGCCTGCTGGGGAGTTTGTATCTGAAAGATTATTTATCATTGGCTCTTTTTTTTATTTTAAGATTTTAAAAATAAATCTGGTGACTCGAGATATAAGGACATCTAAAGATGGAAGACTGTTGATCTTCTGACCTAAAAAGGGAAATGGATTCATCAACCATGTAATCATAGAAATGTCTTAATTGTGCCTGAGATTTCTTTTTATGATTTTAATTTAATGCAACAATGAATAAATGAATCCTGATTCACATGATTAGTGAAAGCTGTCTATTCAGTTTATTTCTTCAAGAACTGAGACTTTTCTGAACGCTGATTTAGCATTTAACTGCATTGACCTCACATCTGCTCACATATCAGGGACAAACTGCTTTTTAAATATATAGCAGATTGTGCAGAGGAGTTCCTGATGAGGGCCGCTGGGAGAGGAGCAGCAGATCTGGGGGCCGAGGCCTCCGTCCAACCGGAGAGGGAATAACTCCGTCTCTCGCTGATAGAAATGCAGCTGGCTCTGTGGACGCTCAGTAAACTTTTATAGTCAGATATGCGCAGATGATTAGGCCAGCTGCGCAGTGTCATATATTCCCAAACAAACCCTGCAGGAGCTGAACTCTCACCCTTTGCACATATGGGTTACAGGGCTCGCACTCACACTCATGTTCATGCACTTAAATATGTGCAAACATTACGCACACGGAGGAACGTACACAAGGCCGGGGGAGAAAGTCCCGGAGCGTTGAGTGGTTTACATGAATGTGACCCGAATAAAAGCGGGTAGAAATCATTTTCTCTGTCAGGTTGCAGTCAGAAAAAGGGCCTCTCTGTTTTAAATAAGGACAGTAATTACGATCTGTCTGCTAAACCTGGTAAAAGGAAGTGGGACTGAGGGATGTGAAACTGCACAGCGATTTCTAAAAAATCACCTGCTCGCTCTCACTTGTGAGTCCCATCTCTGGTTGCTATTGTGACACTTGCATGTGTGTGTGTGTGTGTGTGTGTGGGGCCCTTAACAGATTTGATCAAAGCAGCGGTGTAACACAGAGCAGCAGTTTTCTCAGCCACGGCTCTGTTTATTTTGGAACAAGAACAAGACAAACCCGAGTGACGTTTTATTTATTTTCTCTCTCTCGCCCTCTCCTCCCCTAACAACTGGAGCCGTGAAAAGGAATTCCTCGATAATCCATCCATATCAGTTTGAAGTGTGTGTTCCGCAGAGCACCAACACCTCTGGTGACCAGCTCTGGTAAAAACAAAAGGGCACAAAGAGGTAGAAGATGTAAGGAGAGTGATTTCTGGTCCCTAAAAAGCTCCAAACAGCATCAAACTCAAAGCTTCTCACACTTAAACAACCACTTCTTCAATTGTTTTCACTCATTTTTCTTTTTATATAAAGCCTCTCACCGCTGACTGGTTCCGGTTTAACAGCTTTGGGTCATGGTTTTCTCTTTAAGCGATAACATCTGATGCATTTGAGCGATGGAGAGAGCTTGAGAATTCAACTCGTCTGACAAGAAGAATGTTGGTTTTTGGCATCGGCAATAGAAAGTTTCACTTTATCTTATTGTTATTCAACCTGAGAGGTGTTTCATTTTAGCTGTTCTCTATAAAACTACATCTGCGAGCCACGATAAGCACCAAAAAGGGGAAATGGGGAAACCTCAGACTATACTCAGCAAACCTAACTTTTATCTTCAGAGAGGCCATGCAGGTGATCAGAGTTCTGCTTGAGTGCTGTTCGTTCGTAATCTAGAGTTAAAGATCAAAATCTTTAAAAAGTGTCTGTGTGCAAACATCACTCGTCCGTCACAGACGCCATGTTTTTTTGTTTAAAACCTTTATTTTACCAGGTAATAGTTCCATTGAGACTCAAAATCTCATTTGCAAGGGAGTCCTGGCCAAGATGGCAGCTAAGAACAGTGTCAAAGAATAAAAATACAAACATGAACAGATCAGACAAAATTCAACATTATCTCAACAAGCTCACTTGCAGCACTCCAATTCAACACGTACATCTGCACATTAAAGAGGACGTAATATGACTTGTAGTTCTATGGTTGATACCAAACAAGTTCATGAAGTTCTTTGCACTAAATCCTTCTCACATGAAGCGATTGCAGCAGTTTTATTCTTGACAGTTTCAGTACCTTCCAGAATGAGTCATTTCAGGGCTCTGTCACTTTAAGAAAACAAGCTGTTGCTGGCCACGCCCACCCATCCCCCCACTCAGGTTGCTATAAGCTGAGAAGCTCTGATGTCTGGGAGGGGCTCAGAATAGAGCCACTTTTCCTCCAGCAGCAACTCTCCCTTGCACGTGAGAGGTAGTTCTATTCTACTTTACCCGTTTGTGACATCACAAACGGGGATGTTTTGAAACGCCTGGTTTTAGGCCCATAATTTCTGACAGAAAACGGATGAATGTTTTTTTTTTCATGTTTGTAGTATTTATAGATGTAGTAGAGATCCACATGGCAGCACAAAAGGATGCAAAAGGTGAGTTTTGCACAATAGGTCCCCTTTAAACCAGAATGGAGGAGCAAAACACAAAATGCACTTCCACGAAAAACTATTAGAGATTGTGGGATTTCAAACATAATGTAATGATGTGACCGTAGATTGCAGCTTCTGTTTGTGACCTTAGCAACCAGGAGGGAACAAAAGTAAGGAGGCAGTTCACCTAATATAGCCTTAAATAAAAATATACCAATGCGCCAACCTGTAAAGAAGACACAACCGTCAATCTTATTACAGCAATGAGTACAAAAAACAGATTTAGTTACAAATCTTAGAGGTGCATGGTACAGAATTCAATGTTGACCGAAGAGAACAAAATTTCAAGTCTAGATATCTAGATTAATCATGGCAGTAGCAAAAAAACGATCCTCTGCAGGTCGGTCTAGTCACGCTCCATTACAGCCTCAGCAGATTTACCATTGGACCAAACAATTTTAGGTCGGGCCAATCACAGCGCTCTATGTTTGTAGAGAAACGTCGGGCGGGCTTATAGTGCGTTTGATTTGTCCTCAGAACTCGGAAATCCCGACTTCCGAGTAGGAAAAATCAAATAAAACGCCCCGCAAAGTCGGACCTCCCAGTCGTAAACCTTATTTTCATAAAGGGCGTATTTTCTTCTTCTTCTTCGACGGTGCATTCGTAGCAATGAATACGTCATGTTGTTAGTTACTCGGATTGGTCCTAGCGCCAACTGTGTTCCACCCCATGACTGGTCTCCTTCTATGTCTATGTGGTCAGACTATATATTTACATATAGAATGGCTTACCAGGCTAAAAAACATCCCTATAATCCAACACTGACAACAAAGTAGCTTGTAAAAGTCGTTTCGTCACTCTAAAGGAGAAACAATCTTAATTTTATTTGTAAAAACTCAACCTGACTCTAAGTTTCTTTCTATGTGATGCTTAACTTACACATTTTCTTCCAGATACTGATAAACTGACACCCGTTCAATGATTTTCTGATCTACATTATGATCCGTGAGACGTTATCTATGATTCTCGATTTAGATCATTTTGTTTTAATGTGAGTTTAACGCAAGTCTCGGACTGTAAAAGTTATTCTGTATAATGTTAAAAGAAACTGAAACGTAGAAGATTTGCCAATAAGAGCACAAAGACCATTCATGATTTAATGATTGTTTACCGTAGAACGGGGCCTTCGGATTCTCAGATGAATGGTTCATTCAGGATTCATCAAAGCTTTAAAAAACTATAAATTTTGCTTCTTGGGTTGGTTTAAAGGATCGCTGTAATTTGTAGCTAAACTCATAACATGATATCCTCATCAGCGAGTGAAAGAATAACTTCATGCTCCTGAAAGCCAGCAGTGAGGTTTAAAACTCTCTCATTTGCACACATCCACTCTGATTGATGCTTGGACCGAGCAAACGGTTGGTTTTAGAGCCGCAGGCAGTTCGCCCCCGCTTTCAAACAGCGGAGCGAAATTTGCTGCTGATGACAGGTCATGTGAAATGAAAAGTGCTTTTTACATCCTCCCTTTTGTGTTTGCATCTCAGCGGGCAGCCAGAGCGCAGCCATAATCCCCCTCCCAATGTGTACATCACTCAGTGAATTTAGCCTCTATGGAAACGGGCAGGCGGTCGGACCGCCGCTGTTTCACATCCCTAATTAATACCAAACCTCTGCATCCCCTTCACAAATTACAGCGTGCACCACACAAGGTTGGCTCGAGACGGCGGTCTGCAGTCTGCAATAAAACGGTTCCTCCACGGCTACAATAAAAAACATGGCGGTAGGTCAGAGGACTTCAGGCCTCAAGCTCCTGTATTATTGGAGAACGGTGGTGAAAGAGCGCTTAAGATGTGCCGTCCAGGTGGTGGATTCCCACAGGGATTCTCCGCTGGGAGGGAGCCATCCAAGGACAACCAGGAGAACGTTTCAGAGGAGGCTCAAAGCGAAGGAGGAGGGGGCTCTGGAGGCTGGGAGGGAGGAACCGGCCACCCCACAGTGCCTCGCTGGCAGTAGGTAACTCTGGAGCGAGAAAGGAAGGGAGGAAACTCAGAGAGAAACCATGAAAAATGTGGAGCATGAAAATGTCTCCCTTGGTTTATGGCAGCGCAGCTCGACGTCCAAAAGAAACACATCTTTAAATTTAACTTGAGATGCCCCCCCCCTCCTCTTCTCCTCCTCCTCCTCCTTCTTCTTCCACTCCCAACTGCTGGCAAGAGCCTGGACTTGGAAGCAGAGCCAAGATGCTTGGAAACTGCAACCACGTTAAAAAAGCACTCAATAATGTGGCGTTTTGGAAATGGCAGCGGCTCCCGTGTGAGGGGGAAACGGCGTCAGCTCTGGTGACCATGTTCAGCACGTTGGCAGATGAAGAAGAACAATCGAGCGTTCAAGAGAAGCACAAGATTTCTGCGCGAAATGTAAAAATCAATTTTAGAAAGAGAATTTCTGCAAAACAAGTTTGTTTTTGATAGTTGTTGCGGCGTTGAACGCACCCTTCTCCAGCTCGTTTCAAAAGAAAGGCAGTGAATAAAAGACTTAATAGAAATACGACGTGTTTGAGTGGTTGGTTAGCAGGTGTCATAAATGTGAGTTGGATGGAAGAAACGGAAAGAAGAAAGAAAATAAACTGAAATGTTTCTGATTTTGGATCCACTTTAAACAAAAACACCCTAACCCTAATACTAACCCTAACCCTAACCCTAATACTAAACCTAACCCTAACCCTAATACTAAACCTAACCCTAACCCTAATACTAAACCTAACCCTAACCCTAATACTAAACCTAACCCTAATACTAAACCTAACCCTAACCCTAATACTAACCCTAACCCTAACGCCCCAGAGCATCATGGAGATCAGGTCAGGTTATTCTAAAGAATGATGAAATGCATGAAAATAACGATTTGGTGTGATAAAAAACTGAGTTGAGATCAGTTTAGTGTAACATTTTTATCTCGTTCATCTGCTTTTAAATGGAGAAAATATCAACATTAAATAAGCAAATGGCTCATTTATTTAAAAATTAACCAAATTAAAGAAAAAAAAAATCACAAAATGCAAAAACAAACACCGCCGAACCTGATGTGGTGTTAAAGAACGATCAAAACTAAAACAATCACATGTTTGTGTTTTAACACTTCCTGTTGCACGTCTGATGCTAACATGACAGTTTTACACTCTAAAAAGGTTTAATATCATCTGTTACTGCACTGAGGTCAGGATAACTTGCTCAACAATCTGCAGCAAACAGATCCAGACCTTTAGTTTGACTCATTTGTTTTTGCTTGGCGTGGCAGATTTGAGATTTTCCATACGTCGGTTGTGACAGAAGCAAATATTAAAGGTCAAACTAAAAAAATACAGTTGTTATGATGCAAACTACGCTTGTCAGCTGATTGTGATGCAAAGTTGAATTAAATGTCACAATTTTGTTATTTTTATTGGATTAAACCATCCGAGAAGCTTAATAAAGCTTTCATTCAAATAGAGATGAAGCATCAATTTCAGCCAATCAGAGGATGGCGTTTAGCTACCAGTAAGTGATTTATTTCTTAGCTAGTTTTTCCGTTTTATCTTCAAATCATTGTAAACAAATAAAATTTAATTATTTTCACAAATTCTTTCCGATTGAGTTTGTTTGGAGGCACAAATGGGAGATTTAGTGACCATAAATAATAGAATTATCAGCTAGTTTCTCTTAAAAAGATGCAAAACAGTTAATTAAATAAAATTATGCACAATAAGTAATTTTTATGAACTCATTCTGACACAACTGTTGCATTTTCTTATCTTCTAAATGTAATCTTGACACGATCATCATGTTGCAAATCATTATGACCATTAAAGATCTAAACAAAATTAGCCTCTAGAGTGGAAACAAACCTTTATTGTTTTTTTACACCTATTTCTATTTTCAACAGCTTCACATTTTCTGCAGAAAGCCCTAAAAAGACTGATGCATGACGACGACGATGCAGGAGGAATCTCCAGCAGCCTATCAAACATCCTCACAGATAAGGCCTCAAAGCCCTCGAGACGTCACGACGTTTATTCACGTTAATCCCACTCCTAACTCCTCTTTCCCCCACAAAAGCAATTTGTTCAACACAGCTATTTTCATTTTCTTCAAAGTGTTGAATAATGGCGAGGCTGGTGTGTTTTATGGGCTGCACTGTCCTCGGTTGCCAAGAGAGACGTAGAGGACATCTTTTAATGGTTGACATTAAGTGCAAGCCAGATGGACTTTCTCTCCTCCTGCTCGTTAAATCTTCGAGGACAGTTCACAAATCAAGACCTCTCCGTATTATGTGAAGCCTTTGGATTGTTTTTGTTATTGCACTCTTGCAAATACTAAAGTAATTTATAGTTTTTTTAGAGTATAATTCAAATCTCAACCCTCTCAGACTCCTAATGGTGTTTAAGAGTTAATATGGGGCGGATGAAGTGCAGGACTTTGACTGTTTGGTCTGGAAAAGCAGCCGTTAAAACTCAGCATCAACGGGGAGACGACTGAGAAGAGGGACATCTATTTGGGGTTAAAATATCTGCTGTTCAGCAGCAGGTATCCGGATCTCGGAAAGTGAAATCCAAGATGCTGTAAGCTAAAGAAGGAAAAAAGAAATGAAGTTGCTCTCCTGGGGTCAGTTCTGTTTCTGGAGGAGAGGAACGTGGACCACGAAGCCTGCGGTGGTCCGAGTTCTTGGGTCACTCGTTATGATGCTGCTGCTAACATAATAAAAGTTAAATATGATGCAATCCGGGAAAAAAGTGGATTTATTTAATTTTCTATTAGTTTGTCATTGGGATTTTTCCATTTATACACACAATGTAGTTTGTCTTATTATAGGTTTCAGAGCTATTTATTATTTAATAAGGGTCTCAACTATATATGTGTGTGTGTGTGTATGCATGTATATATGTATGTATAATTATATATACATACATACACACAAATACACACATATATATAAATATATATGTGTGTATATGTGTATATATATATATATATATATATACATACATGTACACACACATATATATGTGTGTGTGTATATGTGTGTATATGTATATATATACATATATATGTGTGTGTATATATGTGTGTGTATGTATGTATAATTATATACATACATACACACACACACGCACGCACGCACACACACACACACACACACACACACACACACACACACACACACACACACACACACACACATATATATATGAGCCCCTTATTAAATGATAAATTACTCTGAAACCTATAATTAGACGAACTGCATTGAATTAAAGAAGAAAATCATGCATGTAGATCATTACTGCTGAAATTTTAAGCTCCAAAAATAATATAAATGCATCGCATTTGTGTCAAATGATCAAGTTGAGGTAAAAGGGAGCAAAAACAAAAATATTTAATCATTAAATTATTCAAATATTACTGTGGTGACCGTCTTAAAGGTCATTAAAAGTCAAATATGACCAGATTATTAAAGCACATGTTTAATTTCATGATTTCTTCTCTGTGTTAACTCTATAAAGTTTTAGGAGTGATTTGTTTGAAGCTATAATTTGTGTTCATGGCTCTAGCGGAGCAGACAACAGATATTTATTTGACATAAACCCCTCACTACCTTTGTTTACCCATAAAACTCCCGCTGGCTTCAGTTTCCATCAACAAACCTCTCAATGGCCGAGGCCAGCTGACACTGATATACACAATAATTATTTTAGAAAACTCTTAAGCTCTACGTGATGCCTTCACTGACCCGCACATGGCTCCGGACATTATTTATTTATTTATTTATTTATTTGGAACGAATTTTCTGGAGATGTTGCATAAAAAAGATCATTTACAGCAGGAGGCAGAAAATAAGAGTTAGTGGAGATTTGTGCGCATCAAATGCATTGACTCCTATAAACAGAGGCGGATTTAACAGGCACGTGCGCCATGATCTCGTTAACCTTAAATCCGTTTGATTAGCCTGCACGTGCAGCTGCAAAGCACGGATAGAGCTGAGAAATTTTTCCTTTTATTGTTCTAGTTTCGCCTAATTTGGGTTAATAACCTCCCAAGAAGCTCTTTTAGAAGATGGTGCAAGCAAAACCATAAAGGGACACGTTGGTTACAGCTTTAATGCATAAACTACACTCATCCGGGTCCTGGCTAATATCTGGAGTCAGCAAACATATACAGACAATAAATCAGAGGCAACCAGAACCCAGGAAATGCTCGGGTCTGCAGGTAAAATCACGAAAATAAATATTTTTGCTTTATTTTTTTATATCAAAGAGTTTATTTGACATATGTTTAATGCTTTTATTTTGTAGGTTTTTGTACGTTCTGGGGTTTTATTTTGTTTATATTTACCTTAAATATTTTATTCCCTGCTGCTTTTATTTTGTCTAATTTAAAATCAAACAAATTAAAAATAATAATAACAATAATAATAATAAATGTCCAAGTTATAAGTACAATTTATTTACAGTATTTTCAGTGCAAATATTAACAAAATAATACAACTATTTATTCAAATAAAAAACAATAATACATGAACACTGCTGTGATGTTCTGAGATTTCATTTACAACTCCTAACGGTGGTTCAGAAATAAAATTCACAACTTTTTTGTGTCATTCAGAACAGAAAAACATCCTCAACACACTAAAATAACAACAATAATGATGATAAAACCGAAACACTGCAGGCCACGAGTCCGTCTGAGTTTAAATTATGTTTGGTTTTGTTATTAAAGCCTTAAAAAACAGCAAAAATGTGAAAAATAAATTCACCTTGTTTTGTTTCCTTCATTCTCTCCGGGTGTTGTGGTTAACACAGTGTGCAATAATAAAGTAATATGTGTTTTTCCTGCTCTCCTCTGGTTGCTACAATCTCCTCTTTGTCTTTATTCTGTGTGAAAAACGCAAAGATCAGGGTTCATATTAGGAGCGGCGCGCCCGCGGTGTCCGTGACCGTGGGCCCCGCGTCCGCGCCGCTCGCCTGCGCGCTCCCGCTCATGATCACGCTCGTCTTGTTGTGCTCAGAAACGTCCAAATGTCCGTGTTCCTCCTCGGCCTCGTCGGACTCGCTGTCGCTCCGAGCCTCGCTCTCACACTCGGACTCCAGCGACTCTTTGGGCTCCGTGCTGCCCGCCTCAGAGAGACTCTGATCCGGCTTCTCGTCCTTCTCCTTGTCCTTCTGAGCCTGGGCCTCTTTGGAGTGTCTCCACTTCATGCGCCTGTTCTGGAACCAGACCTTCACCTGAAAACACACATTCAGCTTTGATTCAACACATTTATATTAAAAAATCTGCGATTTCTAACATTATTTTATGCAAACATTCACATCTTTTAATCACACACATCACTTTTGTTCTTATCATCACAACCATAACAGTTTTTCTTTTGTTTTTTGTAAAATATTTGCACTTAATTCACTTTGCAGTGTTCATCAAAACCTCATCTAATCCAAAAAATGAAGTGTTTAATTTTTAAGGGTGAATTTCTGCAGCCATGTAAATAAAAAAATGCTGCAAAATATATAAAATACATAACAGTGACCACAAAAATAAAAAAACATATTTAGAAAAATAAAAATAGCTCTAAGAGCTCTGAGTTCTGCAAAATTAATAATAATAATAATAATAATAATAATAATAAAAAGATGATCAATGTGGCAAAACAGACCTAAAATATTACAAAAAAATTTGTTTCTTCATTTAAATGATGCATAAAATAATTTTCTGCATTTTCTTTTACTTAATTTCCTTCCTGATTATTCAGTTGATCTCATATTTTGGGATGGAGAACTTCAGAAGCACAGAATGATTTTTATATCATTTTGTGGAGGCGTTGCCATAGTAACAACCTCTTTTGCATCCATTCCAATAAAAATGACACTATATAGGAAATTAAACTGTTTAACCTAACTATTACAGCTTTAAATGTGAAGATGAGTTATAAAAATAAAATCTCAGTCTTTTAGCAGTTTTACACCCATCAGCTGAATGAGTTGATGCGTAATTCCCACCTGAGCGTCCGTGAGCCCCAGCATGGCAGCCAGCTGCTTTCTGTCCGGCTTGGTGACATACTTCTGGATTTCAAATCTCTTCTCCAGACCTTTCCTCTGCAGGTTTGAAAACACAGCTCTGGACCACGACCGCTTCCTCTTGTAGGTCTGAGGCATTGTGTCTTTTGTGAGGACAGCGTAAGGCCCTGAAAGGACAAAACCACAAGGAGGACACAAGGTTAAAGCCAAAGGAGAGTCCAGTCACACAGAGAGAGAGAGAGAAAACACAGCAGGTCTCATCTACTCTCCTACAGGTGTGATGTCTACCTGGGAAGGTGTCCTGAAACTGATGCTGGCCTGAGTGTCTGCTGCTGCTGATGCTGCTGCTGCTGCCTAGTGAACTCATCATGGAGGACGCGTCGCTCATCCCGGGCTCTATGGAGGAGAAGTACTGGCTGGCCGGAGGCTGAACGGGGACGTGGATGCCTGACTGACGGTTTGAGCTAACGATGGAAGTGAGATCTGTTACAGAGCGAGAGATGATGGCCTTCATTCAGTTAGGACACAGAGCAGCACAGAGGGCAGATCTTAGGTCTAAAGATGTGTTTTTGAGTTAAAGCTCATCTGTTTTCATCTGCAGCTGCTGACCCTGATCTTTAAGGGGGTAACTAGGAGGATGTCCACACAGGGCTCCGTATTCTGAGGGCATTTACGCACTAAACAAGCCTACCAGTGCTATAATGAAGCATGACTGCACATGTGCAACACTATTTCTGGTTTCAGTTTCTAAACTCTTGTTTGTGTCGCTGCATGAAACCCTAAAATATTCATATAATGTCTATTTTTGTGTCTAAATTAGCTTTTTATATATGTAAAATGTCCCTCTCACCTCTTAAAGTGGACTTTTCTTTGCATTTTGAATCAAAGTCTGTAGATAAAATCCGATCAATTCCAAATTTGAGGTCGTTGCTGGAGGGCGGCGGTGCTTGCTGGGAGCTGAATGACGTCCTGGAGACTGATGTTAGCTGTAGTCCGTGTCTGTGGTACGGGGACGCCGGATTCACCCTGGCACCGAACACCGAGGGCTCCGGCGCGACGGGAGAAGGGCGCAGCGGCGAGGAGCCGGAGTGCGCCTGCTGTACCCGGTGGTGATGGTGGTGTCCCATGTGCACCATGAGGGCGGACGATCCCGGGATGTTCTCCGCATCTCCAGCCTGCAGGATGTCCGCGATGCAAAACGACGGTTTCTTCACCGAGTCCACAGTGAAGCCTCCGGCGCAGTACGCGGACCAGAGGCTGAAGTTTGACGCGTAAAACGGGTTGAGCCCGGCCGTGTACATCCCGGAGCGGTTTCTCAGCTAACCTTATAAAAACACAAACATGAATTTTATTTATTTAAGAAAAAAGAAACGCGAGCAGAGTTTCAGGAACGCGTCCTTTTTGTGGAAATGCCAAAATTGCTCTCGCAGCTCTGAAACTCCAACCCCGCAGCTCCACTCTGAAGTTCCTCCGCTGACACTGATTGGTCGCTTCCTGAGCCAATGGGGGCGCGCTGCGTCTGCTCACATCACGCCCATAGCAAATTAGGATGACTCTCTCTCTCTCATACACACACACACACACACACACACACACACACACACACACACACACACACACACACACACACGCACGCAAGAGCAATTTTGATCCTGAGATGATGGATTGATCACTTAAAAGGGAGGCCCCTCCTCACCCCAGATTTACGCACAGAAACAGTCTTTACGCACGCGCGTGTTTGGATTCCTCTTTGATTAAACGCATCAAATTTGGGGGTTGACGCCTCAAAACAACAGAAAATGTAAAATTATACATGTATAATAAATCATAATTAATAATAAACAGCGCATTCTGATAGGCCGGGGCCCACGGGAGGCTCTATTAGCTCCATCTCATCCTGTTTTTGATGGGCCGCGATTCGCGTTAAATGAGCGGATGCGCCTGCAAGATTTGCGCCCCAAAATAGAATCTGTTTTAGTATTTTAGGATACAGCAGAAATCCTTATTTCTTCCGGAGGAGAGGGGAGGAAAACTTTTATAATGACTGCTAGAACTTCCCTTGTTCAATATTTGCGCTACTTTATCTCAACCTGCAAGTTGCACGGTGACGCAAATCCGTCCCCATGCTCATAATAAACAGAGGAAATCTACCCCCCCTCCTCCTCCTCCTGCGCAAAAACACAATTAACTTCAGAGGCGATACTTCACCCGCAAGGTTCCTCCAGGGCTCTGGCCAATGAGGATTTTTAGAAATGGGATTTGGATACAATAGACTCTTTTTGGCGCACAGCGTCCACTTTGATCAAACGTTAACTGCTTCTGTCGGGTCTCTGCTCCTCCAGACCGCACGTTTTCTCCCGCACGTTGTTGGAACAATGGCTTCTGAAGGCCCCCGCATTCATTTAGTCTTGATTCATGCGGCCGGAAGCGCCGATGACCCTGACTGCCTGCTATCATGGTGTTTTCGAGTGACACTTTTCCGGGTTAAAATTAGAAAACGGCACTTAACGTTTGCCCTCCATCACGCAGTCAAAACAATCCAGGGAAGAGGATGTGGCCGCCGCTGCAGCGCGCCTCAAGTTATTTCAGGTGCTGATGAGCTCCTCGGTGGGAAATCAGGCCTCAGATCAGCTTTCTGCTGCTGGAACGTGGGTTTGTGCAAAAAAGTAGTCCCGACTTCCCTGCTGCTGGTTTTCTCATATTTTCACCAAATGACACATTTATTTCACACATCTGCCTTAGAGTCTGAAATATTCCTGCTGCTCATCATCGTGATGTCCCAGTCTGACCTCCTGGAGCCGCATGAGTGATGGCAGAAGGGGGGCAGCCTCCGCTCCAGTGACTCTGACTGACTGGAACTGGAACCATTAAAGGCTGTCACTTTACCAGCTCAGTGCATGCATTGATTTACTTGATTATTTTGTAAATTAAAAAAAAGAAAGACTCACAAAAAGTGTCTTAATTCATCTCTTTCTGCGGCTTTACTTCAGTGAGAGTTATGCTCAACAGATTTGTGCAAGATTTAGCATTATTGTGGTTTTGCACACAACTCATGCAAGGTCACATGCCTTTAATGAATGCAGGCCTTTAATAGCACCCACTCTTTACATAAATGCATAATTAATACACTTCATTCTTGGATATTTTGGTCTATGACATTCTAAAATGTAAAATATCTTAAAAATATAAAGTTTAGAGAGAATTATTTATGCTTTTATGCCTTTTGACGCCTGAAACCTGGCATAAAGCTACCTGCAGCCACTGTAACAAAATACAAGCACTTCGTTACTTTACTTAAAGTGACTGTGTGTATTTTTTCTGGCGATGGGGGCAGTATATATCTAAATCATTGTAAGCAAGCGTTTTCTTTTTTGTTCAAGTAGCAAAAATCAATTTGAGTGCAATCTCCAGCAAAATGACAAACACATCAGACTCCCTTTCCAGTGAGGAGGTACATGTGTAAAACAACAATGTTTATGAATGGCGAAAGTTTTGTAACCGTTTGTTACAAATCATGCACTTTGACCTCATGGGCTCCCGTAGAAGTAAACATGGCATCCAATATGGCGTCGCCCAGAAACAAAGGCCCAATTCCAATACTCGCACTTCCACCCTTGTGCCCTTCCATTGCGCGTTCCCGGCCAGGGGTGCGAGTGCGTAGGGTGTCCCGATTCTCAAGTGCGGAAGGCGACCACGCCCCTTTTGCACCCTTTTTTATTCTTTTACTCCACTACATTTTCTAAAAAAAATTACAAGTAAGAGTACTTTCATTTGAGTTTTCCCCCTCCACCATGGTCCAACAGCACACACACGCACGCACGCACGCACGCACGCACGCACGCACACACGCACGCACACACACACACACACACACATTTAAATGTTAGTTGATTACTTTTATTTTTTACCTATATGCATACTTTAATAATCTTACTTAAGTCAAAAAATTCTAGGATACTTTTACTTTTACCTAAGTAATTTTCTTTACCCTGTATCTGTACTTTTAGTTATGTAAAAAAAAAATTAAGTACTTCTTCCACCACTGCCTGATGTCAGTTTTGTTTGAAATCTGAGACTTTTGCACAAATGAAATACTTTAATGGCTTTGAAGTTTTAAACACCACAACCTCCAATGTCCTAACAATAAAATAAAGTCATTCTTTGTTGAAAAAGTTTTAAAAACCATCAAATCTTCCACAAATCCTGCCCGATGGACCCGTCGGCCTCCACCAGACGACATGAGAACACAATGCTGCTGCTGAGGCTTTTATGAGCCACGTGAAAACAAAGTCGTGCTGCTCTGCACTGTTGACCACCTGAAGTTTAAAGCCTCCATTGTTGTCGCCTGATTGCTCTCTGCGTGTTTTTCAGGAAGTCTTATCAGACGCAGAGAAAACTGAATGAGTACGCCTCGGCCCGCTCACACGCCGCTGGGCAGAATGAAACCATTTCCATTATTACACTGAGAATTATTGCTCCCCCTCTTGTTTAACCCTCCGTTTCAGGCCAGGATTACTATTTCTGGCAATGTTTACCTCAGGAAGGAACTTTCGCAGATTTAATGGGACCTGGGCCATTGTACACAGCCTTCTGTGTGGCACGCTGCCATCATTTCCACAGAGAGGAGGGAGAGAAGGCCTGAGACTGTCCCGTTTATGTGACCATGAGCACATCCAGGGTTTAGCTGCTTCAATCTGCTCGTGCTGGGATGTTTGGTTCCTTCAACAGGCAGCAAACGCTCAGAATTTACAATAAAAGTGCTGATTACATAGTAACCTGAGAAATGTATCACTCATGCATTTATCTTACAGAAGTTGCATATTCTTTTGAATTAGTGCGATATAATTAATAAAACAGACAGATAAAATGGTTTAAAAGCAAATTAATGGAATAAATGTATGAGAATTTTAAGGTTGTTAGTGAACAAGCAGCTCCCCCCAGTGACTAAACGCTCTCTGTTAGCAGAAATACATATATTTTTTTTTATTATTACCATATTAGTTTAATTACCACATGCAATTATGACCCCAGCTGCCACAAGGTAATAAAATAAATGAAATAAAAGGAAACAATTTTATTTATTTTATATTTTTTGAAAAATAAAAGGTCAAACCAAGAGACTCACACTTCTCTCATAATAAAAATGTGTTAATAAATAACTTGTCAAAAGTTTTAGCTGTTGTTATTTTATATAAAAAAGATCAATCCATCCTAATTTTATTACATAAAGCTAAATAATCGATTACTGATTGTATTTTTCTGGCCAGATATGTGTCAGCTTTAAAGTAGCTTTCATTTTAAAAGACAAAATTGTAAATCCCTGCACATTTAATAAAGTCATTTTGGACTACTTCATTATAACTGATATAGAAATAATTATTATTGTGTGATATTTGGAGAATAACTTTATCCATTTGAACTTTATTACAGCAGGAGGGACAAGCACACACACAGCATTCATCTTGTAACCCTCAGCAGAACTTCCCCTGAACTCTACACTACACCTCTATATGTATGAGCAGTGCTCTGCTGCCGCCTAGTGTTCAGTTCAGTACACAACATCTACAATGTTCCATGTCTATTTACACTTCATCAATAACACATATACTAATATTTACACATCCCAACAAATCCCACAATGGTTACCTTTATAATGAGACCAAAGTAACCAAATAGACCTTATGGTTACAGAAATATACTCATTAAAGTGTGGGTAAGTCATCTGTGCCTCACTAACATTATTTTTGATTTAAAAAATCGATTTAGAGCAAATTGTCTTGAATGATTAAAATGCAATTAATCAAGATTAATTCATTACAAAGCCTCTAATTAATTAGATTATTATTATTATTATTATTATTATTATTATTATTATTATTATTATTATTATTATTATTATTATTATTATTATTATATACGTGTTATTTCCTGTTGTTGCAGCAGGTTTTTGACTCTGTGCTTCTCTGTTAGCCATGAAATCATCAACAGATCATTAGCAGGACATTTTAACTCTGCAGATGTGACTCGGAGCCTCTGAGCAAAGCAGCTGTTCATATGAAAAGTGGCTTCAGGTGTTCGGGGATCTCTGCTTCATTTGACGTAAAAAAACAACAACTCATGCATCTATTTATGGCTCTTTAATTTATCTTTTAGGAGGAATCTGCAACATTTAGTTTATTTTTTTATTTTATATCAGAGATGATCAAGGTCAGTGGAAGAAAACATGCCAGGACAAAAGTATTATTGTGCATCTGTGTGATTACAGATTTGAAGTTACTGCAGATGCATGAGAATCTGAAGCTGAGCAGATCAACTCATCCAGCTGGAAAAGTGTGATTCATCAGCCGAGCAGCTAAAACTGAAGCACCAACGGGTTTCCAAAAGACAGGGAACGATAAACTCAAAGGGAATTAAAATGTTAAAAGTTAGAGGAACAAAAACAAGTATTTTAAAAAGGGGTAAACTATGTTAAATATATATGAATCTATTATTTGTATGTTAGCTGTGTGGTTTTACAGTGTTTCTCTGGGGGAATCATGACACATTGAACCAGGACGAGTTTAACCCAAAAACAGCTTCTGGAATAATCCCCCTCTGCGGTCCCTGGAGCGTCGTTATTGACCTTTTTTATTCTTATTATTTTTAAAATAGAAATGTATTTTTAAATTGAGAGGCTACACATCCTGACGAGAGTTCAGGATTTTCTCAATTTTATTGGTAATGCTTCATTGCAGGACTGTAATAATTTATTGTAGATTTTAAAAAGATGTTTATTTATTTTCCTTTAAGATTTGTGGTTTGAAAAAATGTATAATAAACTTATTATAATATTTATGTGTTGATATATTGCAGATTTTATATTGCAGTGTTGGAGGATCTAATAAAGTGGCAGAAAGATGCAGGTGTTTTTTGTGAATGCTGCCATCTAGTGGTCAGACTGGAGACTACCGAATTAATGACGTTTTTAATGTTCTGTTTGATTTAATGCTTATTATTATTATTATTATTATTATTAATAATATATAAATTTATTTATTTAATTGAAATTTTAATGATTTATTTATTTAATGATTCATATTATTCAATGTGACTATTGAAGATTTATTTTAAATTTAATTACATATTTAGTCTTTTTTTTTGCATTACTGATTTAGATCTTATACTTTTTAATTTTGCATACTGACTTGTTTTCCTCAGTGACCAACTCAGATGCAACCACCCTGGTAGTTGACTGCAATTCAGTTTGACCCTGATCCAGGACCTGAATTCAATTTAATCATGCAGAAGTAGAACATTTTCACTCATTTCTGATGTTTTTTCCCACCATAAATTCTGCTTAACAAGCAAAGTTCTTCTAAACATGATGACTTGTTCTTGTTTATGTACTCAAACAGGCTAAAAAAGTGAATAAATCCATTTTACAGGAGAAATGTGAACTTTTGCACCAAGTGAACAAACACAATCAGCTTCAACTTGACTGCAAGATCTACATCAGCGCTCCTCACGTGTTCTAATGACACTGAATACCATAATATCATAATTGTGTTCATATTTAGATGACATCATCTCTACCATTGCGTCAAAATGACATCATGGAATTAAAGACATTTCTCATTCTTTCCAATTATTTGTGTTATTAATAATAATTAAAAAAAGGTGTGAATTTGGATTTTAGTGTCAAAATAATCCCAGTAAACAGAATTCTCAAGAGCTCTGACAAAGACATTAAATTAAAACTGAGATTATTTACATTTGCATAAAATTAAAAAGTGAAGCTGCTGTAAAATTATTTATTCGACATGTGTGTGGCCAGCTAACATATGCTGCTTTGACCCGCTCCATTAAACTCAACATGGTGACACGTACGGGTCTCTGGGGGACGCTGGTTTAACATTTGACCTCCATTAAGGCCCAGCCGGGTCCAGGGGGGTTAGGTTCAGGAAGTGAGCGCAGGTGTCAGCTGCTCGTGACATCAGACACTTTTACTCACATGTTCTTCATCATTTTAGTGGAAATTTCTTTCAATAAAAGTTTCTAAATATTAAAGCCATACTATGCAACTTTTTAAAAATATTTTTAAATCATGTTCTTGAGCCAGTTTGTGCTAAAATGACCTTTACAGGGTGAATGAGATGTCACTCAGACCCCCTCCGCCCTCTGTGGCCATACCGCACTTGCAACTTCAGAGTGCTAGTCTGGTCCCTGTTGGATTAGTAAAGTGGAGCTGACATGCCTGGTGCTGCAGTCTGCTTCCAGCATGTTTCCTGCATGTTTTAGATCATGAACACAGCTGATTTGTTTGATTTAGTGATGAACCGCTCCTGTAGACACTAATGAAGGCTGAGGAGACATTTCAGCTGTTAGATTAAGGCGTTAAAAAGACGAACGCACAGCAAGGAGATAAGTTTCACTTTTGGTTTCACTAACAGACACTAGGGGGCGCTAAAAACAAGCCAAAACAGCCTAGTATCTCTTTAAAACATGATTTTTCAAAAATATATTACATTTCTTTCTCACATGGTTCAACAATCACACTTATTTTATGTTTTTAAATTAATTTTATGGGTTTATTGCTCTATAAAATCATTTAAATGGCTCACTTGGCCAGTAAATAAAATAAAATCCTGCATTTTACAAAAGAGACAAACAGCAAACCTGCCAACTGGGATGTTTTTTTAATTTTTCATTCCATAAACATAACATTTTCCTGCACACACCAGAGGAAAAGTTCGATTTGCAACAAAAAAGAGTGACATAAAAGTTCCCTTTTGTTTATATATGGTATCCAATACCTTATATAACATAACATAACAGGGGCATTGCGTTCAAATCATTTTAAAAGATTTGAAGAAACAGTTAAAAAGATCTGATCTCTTTATAAAAAGTCCTAAAAAGACACGGCAAAGGTTTTTTTTACATCTCTAATTACAATACATCCAGCAAACATCTTAACACAGATTAAAATATTTGGTATGACTGTTAAAAACATTTAAAAAGTGTGAGTACTCTTTCAGCAAAAATAAAATTGGCACAATCATTAGGAGTACACACCTAAAAGATAAAAACGTTTTTACGTCATGATCAAAATGAAGGCTTCAAAAAAAAAGGTACAGAAATGGTCACTTTGTGTTTATTTGTGCACAAAATTAAAAACAACCTGCTAAAGTTTTATTCTTAAAACAAAACCGAAGCTTAATGATCACCGGGATATCTGAGTGATTTATAACTTTTGACAGTATTTTAGATAAAAAAACTCTCATGGAGTAGTTTTCCACTCTGTCTGCTTGTTTTTCTGGTGAATATTTTGACATTTGGAGAATAGAAACTCCCTCTCTTGCAGAATGTTAGATGAAAAAACTCCCAACACCCTCACATGCTTTAGCATTTTCTTCTCAAGGCACTAACAGAGCTAAATTAAGCAGCAGCGATCTGGATTTCTGCTGTGATTTAACGTTAGAACGTGAAAAACAATGTCTAAAATTGAGAAATGAGGCACCTTTGCAGAGTTGTGCACATTTAGTTTGGATTTTAAATAAAAGCTTTGGATTAAATGTGAAAAAGAAAAGGGCTAGCCTTGGTTTGGAAGTACCCTGCACACTCAAACGCACCAAAACTCCTGATCAATGATGCTTTTTGAGTCAAAACTTGATATTTGTGAATTCTTTACATCATTGGGAGGTTTCTGCATTAAAGTTTTAAACTTGGCTAACTAGTTGAGTAAACACACGAGAGTGTTAGAGGTGATCTCATTTAACTTCCTGCAAGAAAGCAAACAAGTTCTGTTTCTCTGAATAAAAACACACTCCTGCCTTTACAGCTTTGACTTGGATTAATTCAAATCTGATGTAAACAAAAAAATGACTAAAAGACGAGTAAAACGTCCTAAAAAAGTGCATTTTCAGTGTTTTATGTGTCTTCACTGGCCAGCAGTCTCTCCCTCTCTCCTGAGCTGCTCTCCTCCTCTAAGTCCAGCCTCTGGGCGCACCACGGTATCCTGGCCAGCAGGGGGCGGTGCAGCCCGTTATAAAGAGCTGTCCCGAGTAGAAGGACCAGGAACCCCAGAACCTGCAGGCCTTGAAACCCCTCCCAGCCCAGAGCCAGGCTCACCACCCAGATGACCAGCGTCCGCAGGCTGTCCAGCACCATGCGGGTGGTGGCGCTGATCTCCTTGGTGACGCTGATCCCGGCGAAGTTGAAGAAGGCGATGCTGACCGTGTTTCCCAGCAGGGCGAGAAGGATGAGCGGCTTGTGTCCGATCTGACAGAAGGCGTCTAAGGCGTCCTCCAGGGCGTGGCGAGGGTTGTTGCTGAAGCTGCCGACGTGGATGAAGTACATGGGGAAGAGGAGGAGCGTCAGGACGATGAAACCAAACAATCCTGAAAACAGAAAAGGGTCGGAATCAGATGATCAGTGATGATCAACCTTCTATCAGATTCTTCTAAAGCAGCCGTGTGATCACAGATTAGCTTGTGAAGCAGCTCTGATTGATTTGTTCTGACCTGTTAAAGCTGCAAACCGCCTGTTTACTCATCCGGCTGCAGCAGAACATCTTTATCGTGCCTTTGGAGTCTGGCTGTTCACTTTCTGTTTGATTTCTACCAATCGTGGATGGAAATATTTGTCTTCTAAGCCGGTTGCACCACAATAACATGTTTTCTGCACCCCTCATCTGCCTGCAGTAAACGCTTTTATCTTGATCTGACCTGAAACAAGCGAGGATTAGATAAACGAGCGTGGAACGACCACATCAGATAACCTGCAGCCTGCAAAAGCGAAAAAAAAAAACAAATAAAGAGCTAAAATGCTCTGATGCTGGCCTTAAAAGTCACGTTGCACGCAAAACTCATCAAATAAAAATTCGTGGACAACACTAATCATAAACAATTACTAAAACTTGAGTCTTTCTGCTCTCTGGCTGCTGAATACAAACCTCAACCCTTTATTTACTGGTTTTATTTTGATCTCCTGCAGCCTTATGGAAAGTTTCTGTCTCTCATTTTTGTGCAACACTAAAAAAAAAAGGTCAAACAGGTGATAAAGAGTTCAATAACGCCCTTAACATTGACCTTTGCAGTCCTCGTTATTGACTTCCTTTAACACTGAATGTTCAGAATGTTTGTTTACGGGTCACAGATGCATCTAGAGGAGCTGCGCACGCACCTTCAGTTCCAACTGCCCGCAGAGGATGGACGTCGTGTTTGTAGACAAACTTCTCCTCCAGAACCATCTGCACTGAAGCAATAATCTGAGCCATGATGATCAGGAGATCGCCTGCACAGCAGAACAGAGTCCATCTTATAATCTGAGATTACCGACGGCTCCGTGCCGTTTGGAGGTGTGTTCTAAAGCTAAACGTGAACTCGTCCCACCGGTGATGATGTCATTGAGCTGGTGAGAGTCGTCTTTGTGGCCGTTTAGAAAGTCAGCGAGTCCCACGATCACCAGACCCAGGATGGTGATGAATATGCCCACCCACTGGCTGGGCGACAGCCGGCGCCCCAGAAACGCCACCGAAAGAAGACCGGTGAAGATGATGACGGCGCCGCGAAGCATCTGGAAGCTGGAGGCGCTCGTCATGTTGAGGGCTGGAAGGTTAGAGGGGGATTTTTCAGATTAGAACATCCTGGAATTAAGGTCTGTGTCCATAATCTGACCCTCTAGGGTTCTGGTCACTTACCAACATACATGATGGAAGTGGCCAACATGTCGCACATTGCAGGAGGGAAGAACAGGAGAGGGTTGAAGCTCTGACCCGGGTTCATCTGGGGTTCTGGGCTCCGTCTGTCATAATGAAGCCAGATGTAGAAGACCACAAGGCAGCTGAACTCACCCAGGAACATCCCCACCGCCTGGACAGCACACCAGAGCAAAGAGACACGAGGCAGGATGGTTGGAGGAAGATAACTCAACACAAAAGAACTCAAAAAGCATTGATTCTAACTGTTTAGTTTCTTACTGTACCTGTACAAACGGATGTGAGAAGTCATGGTCAGGGCCGTCATGGCAGCCCTTAGCTGAGAACATATCAGCCCATCTGTGACACAAAAACGCATAAAATCAACTTAATTATATCAATTTTAAACAAGAAATGTTAGTGATCACCTCAATTCAGCTTAAGAAATGCAAGAAAATAAACAAAACAATTGTATTTTGTGATATTTTGGAAAAATGTGCACAAATAATTACAAATTTGTCATATATTTAAAAGCTTTTCACTTATATCACTGCTCCTTCACACCAGAGCAGTCAGGCTGAAGTATGATGATGTTGCATTTTACACGTGTGGTTGCAGAGTGCTTGTGTCTGCAGAAAAACCTCGACGGTCAAAAGGAAGCATGACTGACATCATGTGAGGTTCCTGTCTTCATGTCTGTCACGTCTGAGCTCATCAAGTTAGAGGAAAGCACGAGAGTCTGAGTTGTGCTTTGAAATCTATCGTTAATCTGCACTCAGATGCAGAAAAGGAAAATATGAAAGCTGCAACAAAAACTATCATCTTATAATCTCATCTGATACGAGGCTCTGCAGCAGGTGACGCGTCATGTGACTGAAGTGAAACTCCACCTGTTTGTTGCAACGAAGCTGTTTGAGAAACATGCCGCAGCACGTTGTTTCTGACACACTAGAGCACACGCACCGAGATTTTTAGCTTTATTACAGGACAGCCACAAGCGGAAAGAGAAGTGAGTCAGACAGACAGGAGAGAGCTGACTTTCAAAAATATTAGAGAAGTTAAAAAAGCTTAAAGCTGTATTTCAGTCAATCTAACAATTAAATGACTGACTAGTTACTTTTTCAAACCTTTATTTAACCAGACAACAACGAGATTTCACTCTAGACAGTTTCTCTTTAATTTAAGTCATTTAATCCCCTCCTCTCACATCCTAGACATCAAATCATATCATATAATGTTCATTTCTGAGGATAAAAACCTCAAAACGAAAAGTCAAATGATAGAAAGATGCTTTTTCCAGACATCAACATATTTTATCTTATAATAAATACAGAATTGTGTCATGACTATAGAATCAGCAGGTTAAAACTAAAGGCACAGCTGAATGATTAACCCTGGATATGTAGCCTACATTACAGCACCTGCAGCTACTCAGAGCTCTTTTATAAACGGGTTTATTTTAGGTTATGTTTTCTTTAATTTATCACTTTATCTCTGGTTCAAATAGCAAATGCAGACTCATTATACTGGTTTGTAAAGACAACATATTTAATCACAACATATGAAACCTAAATAAACAGATCGGGAATGTCAACCCTGTGTTTTTTCAGGAATTTAGGTACTCAAAAAAGTTCAAGTTCATTTCTAGCACAGATTCAACAATAATACACCAATAAATAATATTTTATTTGTAATATGTAAATATGTTTCTGCTTTAGGTTGCTTTAAATAAAACATATGTGTTAATAAAAGTTTCATAACTGAATGAAACCAGATGTTTTGTCTAAAAGTGTACCAGCTAATGCTAGCAGCTAGCTAAAACACCCATTTTTATAACGTAATAAACACGTAATAACATTCATTTACTTCACATATAAACTAACACGAACCGCATTCAAAGCTTTTGGCCGTTCTCGGTCCACTTTCACTTTGCATGTTGGTCCAGTGACCAGTAGATAACTAATGATAAACACCTGACACAAAGGAAAAGATAATTAAATTCACTCACTTAGCCGATAATGTGTTGATGGAGCCAGTTGTGAGCATTAGCCCCGCCAGGAACAGCTGGTATCGTGTCCAAGCCATGCTGGACAAGCGAAACAAACCAGGAAAAGACTAAAAAGATGTGTTCTCCTTCAGAGTTAACCAGGGTTGTTTATTGGCCCGCTTTCCGCTGAGCTTTCTCTGTCCCTGAACACCACATGACAGCTCATGGTCAGCTGACCCGCCGCGCTAACATCATGATGCGTTCACGAACATCCGGGAATATTATAAACCGTACGTACTGTAGTTAACTCCTCGTGTTTTTAGAATATCCTGAAGTATGATTTAAGTGCGAAATAGCTTTTGTGTGCAAAATCAATCATAATTGTGGCTTACTGTAAAGAGGGCTATGGAAATAAAGGAAATTAATGTAAACAACAACAATAATAGTAATAATAAAAAGTATTATTATTATCATTATCATCATCGTCATCATCATTATGATTATCATTATTATTGTTTAATTAGTTGATTTTTATTACACATTTTCCATTTTTGTTGATAATTCTTTAATTAAATGAAAGATAAGACTCCTAAAACACTTAAGTTTGTGACTAATATGTTACGGAAGAGGATTAGGGCCACTGAAAAGAAATAAAAGACAAGAAAGTTAATTCTGACTTTAATCTCAGAAATCTGACTTTTTTCTAACATTAACCTCAGAATGAAAAAAGTCAGAATTCTGAGACTAAAGTAAGAATTCTGACAGAATTTCGACTTTTTTCCCCAGAATTCTGACTTTAATCTCAGAATTCTGACTTTAATCTCAGGATTCTGACTTTAATCTCAGAATTCTAAATTTTTTCTCTCAGAATTTCGAGATTGAAGTCAGAATTCCTACTGACTTTAATCTCCGAATTCTGAGAAAAGAAGTCAGAATTCTGACTTTTGTGTCAGAATTCTGAGATTAAAGTAAGAATTCTGACTTATTTTCTCAGATTTCGGAGATTAAAGTCATAATTCTGACTGACTTTATTCTCCGAATTCTGAGGAAAAAAAAGTCAGAATTCTGAGATTAAAGTCAGAATTCTTTCTTTTCCTATTTTTTTTTCTTTTCTTTTCTGTGGCCCTAATCCTCTTCCATACATTCTTAACAGTTTTATCATGTTTTCTTTTCACAATAAAAGCCCGAGGACTTTTAAAACTAGCGAGTGTAGGCATTTTCACATTTCCAATGTTTGCTTTTTTTCTGTTTAGAGATGCAGAATGCCAAAAACAATAAAAGTTGTCTTCACAGCATCTCTGTTTATTTTTAAACCATGCAATTAAATAAGTTTAAGGTTGAAGTTTAAATTGTCCGTGAGGCGTCGCCGTGGTTCAACAGCAGGTGGAGTCAAAGCCTAGAGGATGACAGAGGTTTAAAAGTGGGACCACAGTCCTGCCTCTGTTATGTGGCCTCATATGGCTTAAAATTAGAACACAAAATCTACTTTCCACGAGGACAGAGTGTTTTATTAGGTCAGTCTGCGGCTTTCAAATGCAGTAAAGAACAAGTCGACTTGTTAAAAAAATTATTTTGAGTAAAATCTGAATGTCTTGCTTTAGATCAATCATTCTCAAAGTGTCACCAGCTAAAAATATTCCAAAAACTCTTTGGTTGTGACTTTTACCCAGTAACTATTTTAATCCACCACCAGGAAATTTGGATCTCACACTGAGTTCTATCTTTGCTGCAGAGATATTTTCAGCTTTCACGCCTCTGGTGTTAGAGGGTGCTAAAAACGATTCTTGCTGATTTTCATGACAGTTTATGGGAACAAGAAATCATGTGCTCAGTAACTCCCTGTGAAGTGTCTCATCGCTTCATTCTCTTAGCCTCTTGGCTCCTTTGAACTAGCATATGACCATCATGCTCAAAGGCTGCAACAAAAGCAAACAAATAAAGGGAGATATTGTTACAGCAGGAAGCAGGAAGTCTGTTTAAATGCATGCATGATATAAAACATCAGGTGTTGCATTCAGCAGGAACACATTAAAACGCTTCTTCTGAACTTGCTTATCGGCTCTCATTGACTAAATAAATACTACAGCGAATACCTGATACAACTGGAACTATATGTGAAGCGAATATAACTAAATATGTCCTTAAAGAGAAGTTCTGACGCATAAAGCTGTCACGCAGAGACTAGGAGAGCCCAGTCGCATTATTATTTCATGTCATCCAGCATGGACACGTTTGATTGACAGCTAGCCTCCAGTGGTGAGGGGGTCATGGGAAGGGAAAGGTGGTGGGAGAGCCTCTAACGTGAGACCACAGAAAAGGTCACATGGCAGGGTCAGCTGAGCAGAGAGAAGAGAGTTCAAAGCATCATGGGAAAAACCGCCTACTCTTGTTTTAATGTAAACGGAGTGCTGCACGTGTTTATTAATGATCATCACGGACATGCGCAAAATTATATTTACCGCTTTGATTCTGAGAATGAAGAGCGTGACTGGGCTGTGGGGCTGGACGATTTCCTGCTATCAAATAACCAGAGCGACCACATCAACAGGAAATCTAAAGCTCTGCTGATTTTTTGTTCAGTGACCACTTCTGATGATTTAGTTCTGAAATTAAAAATGTGAAATAGAACTAAACTGTTGAATCCCCAAAATAATTTAAATAGCTTATTAGATTAAAAAATGCATTCATGTAACACAGAAGAGTTTCCTGCTCCTCCGCCCTACTGGTTGAAAGTGGAATTACAACTACTGTAAACAACCCTGCTGCAGCCTGCTGTAGCTAGCGCTAACAACGAGCAGCTAACACTAACATGAGACAACTACTAAAGCAAACCAAAAATATTACTTACAAGTCCCGTAGCAACAAAGCCAGGTCACCATCAGTCCATGATTCTGTAGCCTCCTTTAGCTTCCTCAAACTAGCGTAGGCCGCGCTGATGTTCACTCTAGTTTTAGCTCTTTGCTTCACCTCCAAAGACATTACTCTCTTTTACTTCCAGGCTCTACCATGATGCCAAGAGAAAAGTAAACTTCTTTTTCTTCTTCTTGTGTTTTTATTGAGGAGCAGCGAACTGAAAATGCTAACTGCTAGCATTACAGCTAACATTCGTAAAGCAGGTATAACAGCTCCCCCTATAGGGCACCTACCTGCTCCACAAAACTATCAAGTGCGGTTTTTGGTCATCAGAGGGCTGCAGAGTGGTGTCAAATATGAAACTGGTCAAGTTTCTAACCCAACTATCACTGAGATCAATGTTAACGCTCTAGCTTAAAGTTAAAAAAACTATCTGTTGTTACTTTCACTTAAATGTTTTTATTAATTTAAATGACCTGGACTTTAACTTTTTTCAGTATAACCTGCTGTAGGTTTTTAAAAAAGTTGGCTTAGTTTTGATTTTTACTGATAGATTTCTATTTTTAAACCAGAATTATGTCCTATTTGCTTACATGTAGCAGCATGATATAAAACAGATTCTGCAGCCTGCCACTAGGGTGCGATCAAGAGTTTTTTTGGCTTCAACTTCCACAAAACCTTATTTATTTGTTCATGCCTTATTGGAAATGCAGATTTTATTTATTTTTTGGTCACACTCCCATTTAGCCCCACCCACTTTCATCTTCAAATCATGCTGCATTTATGACATATCAGAAATAAGAAGTGAAAAATATTATCGCTTTTGATTTTAGCTCTGCTAGCAGAACAAAATCTGTTATAGTTCATGGAACTTGTGGGGAAAAAAAGTATTTAATCTAATGATTTATGTTTTGTATATGAAATTTGACTTCCTGTTGTCACACTTTGATGTGTGTTTTGTTGAACTGAGCAAAAACAGAACAGAAGAGTGAACCTCGGAGGCATAAAACAACAATACATCACACTTAGATGTTGTTTCCTGACAAGAGAGAAATCTGTGTGTCATAAATATAGAATGTGTGCTTCAGATTTCCTCTCTAAAAACATCTGGGCAAAAAAATTCCCAATAAAATGCATTTTCCTCTTAAATATGAAAATCTGCATTTTTATGCAACTTTTTCCATAATTTTTAATTATGTTCTTGAGCCAGTATGTGCTAAAATGACCCTTAACAGGGTTTATGAAATGTCACTCAGACCCCCACCGCCATCTGTGGCCAGAAAACCACACTTGCAACTTCAGAGTGGCGGTCCGGTCCCTGTTGGACTTACCTGGTGCTGCAGTCTGCTTCCAGCATGTTTCCTGCATGTTTTAGATCGTGAACACAGCTGACTGTTTGAGCATAAGTGCATTACCGTCCAACAGAAAGATCTTATCTTTTCTGTTTATCATATATTTAAAATAACCTTTCAGTGTGTTTTATAACTCACAGAGTTAATAAAACAGAAGGGGAGTCCGCCTGAAGAGCCAGAGTACCATGATGTAAATATTATCATCATAAAGGACTATATGCTCCATAATGGTTACTCATTCAAAAGCTGTTAATTACATCTGACACCTGTTTGAATGCTGCGTTGATCTCCAGGTCATTTTGTCACATGACACAGCAGCAATCACAGCTGCTCTTCATCAAGAATGTTTCAGTGTCATCCTCATCCTGACTCAAAAGAATGCTTTTTATTCTTTAAGCGCTGTGACCAAAGTTCAAACTAATCTTCTCGTGTCGGAGGGTTGATGGAGCAGATAAACGCTGCCTCCTCTGGAATTTGTTCAAGGCCTTCCAACAAAGCTCCTCCTAGAAGAACGAGCTGTAAACACCAGCCTGTGTGTACATCTGCACAGCTGAAGATGTGCAGGACTTAATGACATGGAAAGTCACACCACATCAGTAACGGCTGTTTCCACTGGAGAACTTGTTCCTGAAAAGTCTTTCACTTCCTGGAAAGATGGAAAGAACATCAGTTGGAGAATGTCCGCATGGACAGGGGGCACTGGGAGGAAAAGTCAGGAGTTTTTATCTCTTCTACTGATCAGAACATGCCGATGGGGAAAATGCCATGGCAGTAGTTTCAAATACAGCTGTTGGATGACTTGAACAAGCCAAACTGCATGCTCCAAACATGTTTTAATGGAAAAACAAAAGATGCACAGTGTGATATTTTAATGTTCCAGCTGTTTATAAAATCTAAACTATTTTAACAACCCAGTTAACTCTAATAATTTAACATCAGTCAAAGAAAAGAGTCACAGCTGCTTGAGTCCTGCTTATATAAGACCTGATTTTCAGTTTCTGTGACCACCTCTGGCATTTTGTTATTTTCTTACAATTTAGCCATTTTAGACCAGCTTTTATTTTGTTACTAATTTTTTTGTTTTGTTTAATTCATTTTTTTCTCTTTTTGTGTCTCATATGGACCCTATATGTTTCCCTCATGTCTTAAAGACCAAGTTGACTCGTTTTTTTTAATACATGTGCAGTGGTCTAGTATTTGTGAGTCGATCTCTGTGGGAAAAAAAGCTCTGGCGCTCCTGTTTCAGGAACTAGAAGTGAGCCAGAGGAGAGTGAGCTTCAAACCACAGACATCACATAGACACCCCGTGGACTGGCGCTGCCTATTGGAGCTGCCGTAGTGGCCGGCCGCCATCTTGGGTGGGTCTCCATTAACTCCCAGTGCATTTATTTCTACTGAGGAAGGTGCTTACCCAACAAAAAACACATTTTATTATACTTTTTCCACAAAATCAGACATGTGGTATGGCATGATAGTTAAAATCTAAATATAATTAAACAAAATAAATTAAAATATTAATTCCCAACAGGTAGGCTAGAAAAGTCAATAGTAATCCCAGGTGATGTGTTTTCAATAGTTTGTTGCATTCAGCCTGCATTTGAAAATGGTTTCTTGGTGAACTTGGTCTTTTATCAGTACATCAGTTAAATTGTGATTTTGCTATGTTGCACTTAATTTGCTCATGTGGTTATTTTTGAGCTGAACTCGTCCATGATGCTTTCTGTAAGACAGTTTTGGATCTGCCTATTTCCTCAGATGAACCAGTTCTTCAGGTTAACAACAGAAACGAATATTTATTTTAGTTGAAAAAGCTTTTTAGACCCTCAAACCTGCTCATTTGTACTTTTAACCTACAATTATATCAGGAAACATTGCAACAGAAAACAATGTCTATAAAATACATAATAATAATCAACATTTATCATCAGATATGTTTATGGATGCATTCCTCATAATAAAATAGCATCTAAGTCCTTCAAATTTAAAAATAAGCAAATGTTCAAATGTTTGATACATGTTTTTCTTTCCTCTGTCAGTAAGTTCATCAGAAAAGCTGATAAACTAGGTCCAATAGACCAAAAGACACCACAAGATTGTGAGTGCAATTTAGGGTTTTGCACCTCAATCTAATAAAACCCTCAAAAAGGAACATTTTACCTCATTTTGTGCTGCCAAACCAACTGTGCTGGTGTAGTTTGTCCACATCTACATGAGGTGTTCTGCATGCATGCTAAAGGAAAACCCATCATGCGAATTACCGCCATGGCTAAAAGCATCAAGTTCTTAAAGACCTGCACTGTTTGTGACATTCATTTTAGCATGATGTATTGTCTCAGAGCTGCTGTAATTACATTTGAAGAAAAAAAAATAGCAAAAACAAGAGCGAGGCATCGAGAATATAGTTTTATTTTTGCATTTGTTGAGGCTGAGTACATGTTTACGTTGAGCAGCTGTAATCAGACTCAAATTGCTCATACCTGCTGAACTTGATTGCTCCAGCACATGATTGGTTTGTTTTGTGAATCTGACACTGAAAAATTAAAGATAGTGGCTGCAAATCAGCAAAATAAAAGTTTTGTGAATTTGGGCCCAAGTTTGTCACTTGTAGCTACAACAAATCTGATTTTATTCCAGGTAGAAATGATAATCTGAAAGATGGTCAAACTAAAGACAAATCACATTGAAAGGATTTCATGCAATTTTACATTAGGATGAAGGTAAATCGTTTTAAAAAATATCAACTTTATCCATAATTTAGCCAGAAAATCCAACAACAATCAGCTATTTTAACTATCTGACCCTTTTCAGCTGCACTAGTTTCTACTTAAACAGCTCCAATTAAAGTTGTTTACACAAAGATTCACTGGACAGAGATTTATTGCATGTTCCTTTAACACTGGAACAGAACAAACAGCAGCTAAAACCAAAACAAAAGTCAGATTTCCAGGCAGAGCCGTTTGTTTTTGATATCATTCTTTCTTTATTGGAGCCCATGCATGTTCGTAAAAGTCCAAGTTGGAGCTCAATTTACATTAATTCTGTGAAACAGCAGTAAAGCAAGTGACAGGAAAATGCACCTGCCTCTTTAAAGTCTAATTTGAAACGGCTGAGACGTTGTTCAGATGGTTTTCCATGACAGAAACAGAAACACACGTGAGGTCAGAAACTCGTCCATATTTGGACACAGCAACTGGGCCGATGGGTTCTCTTTGTGTGAGGGAGACGGCGTGAATGTAAATCTGCCTCAAGAGGAACGTGGTGGCCAAGATCTCCGATGATGTTTTTATGGACATCTGTAAGAAACTTATTGCAGATGAAGTAGAAAATATCCTTTTTTAATCTTTAGCACAGCTTTAATGTTGGATTTGCTGAATCAAATGATTATTTTTGCTGTGCATTAAGAAATTAGAGGCTGCCTGACACGGCTGACCTGTGACCTGCTGTCATCTCTGTCTACCCATCTTCTCTCCAAATACTGTATCAGCAGCAACACAGCAGGACATCATGCATCAGCCGCTGAAGGGGGTCTCTGGTTATGCAATCAGGCTCCAGTGCTGCTCGCTGTTCTGGGAGCTGAAACTTCTGCACTGGAGTGACCTGAAGAGGAGGTTTCAGCAGATTAAAGAAAGTGTTAGGCGTCTCATCTTCTTGGAAAGTTTTAAAAAATGAGGAAGAAATATTCCATATTTATGAGACATAAAAGAAACGCTGTGTTTGCCACCTGGAAATTAGATTTTTATTACCTTTCTTTCACACTGAGCCACTTTGTGTTACTTTAAAGTACTCGGAGGATTGTTTTGCATTAATCATCTGCAGATAACAGCGCATAGTACAATATCGCTGTGAAAAAGCAGAAAGTCACTTGAACTCTGACTAGAAATAAAATTGTAAGCTCAGACAACCTACATGTGTCAGACGTTGTCTTCATAGTGTTTATATGTTTCAGTCTTTTAAGACTAGCAACACTAAAGAGTTTTAACATTATTGCTTTCAAACTGGTTCCAGTTGTTCTTGAGGCATAAACTTTAGCAACTTCACACTGTCGCCCTCTGCTGACCAGAACCCACACTTAAAAGTTTTGTGGTTCAGGTAGGAGCAATCATAGACATGAATACGTAGACGCCCCATTGGGCGCTGGAGAGCGTAACAGCGTCGCCGCCATATTGGATGGGTCTCCTCATTCTCCAAAGTCAATGCAGGGTGGGCAATTATAAAAAATATTTTTGTGCAGCCTACAGTTGCAACAACCGGTGTACTATTGAAAACATATCACGTGGGATTACTATTGACGTTTCTAGCCTACCTGATGGGATTTTATATTTTAATTTATTTTGTTTAATTATGTTTATATTTGAATTATCATGCCATAATATGTGTCTGATTTTGTGAAAAAGTTAGATAAAATGTGTTTTTTAGCTGGGTAAGCACCTTCCTCAGTAGAAATGAATGCACTGGAGGCAAATGGAGACCCATCTAAGATGGCGGCTGGCCACTACAGAAGCTCCTATAGACCGTGCTAGTCCACGAGGCGTCTACGTATATATATATCTGTGGGAACAATAGTGGGAGGTCTCTACCTGCTTTATGGCAATAGCTGTTTACTGTGCCGGTAGCTAATATAAAAGCTATCAGTTAGCTTCTTCAGTTTACTGACCATCAATAAAAAGCACAAGAAGAAGAATTTTGCTTTTCTTTTTAGTATTGTGGCGGAGCCTGGAAATAAAAGTAAGAGAGTAATGTCTTTGGAAGCGACGCAAGGAGCTAAAACCAGAGTGAACATCGGCGCGGCCTACGCTAGTTTGAGAGAGCTAAAGGAGGCTACAAAATCACGGACTGATGTTGACCTGGCTTTGTTGCTACTGGATTTGTAAGTAATATTTTTTTGTCCAACAGAGTGGATCTTTTTACTTCATGGCGTATTTAGTATCGGTTAGCTCATTTTAGTTTTAGCACGTTAGCGCCAGCTATAGCAGGCAGTGGCAGGGTTGTTTATGACAGTTGTAATTCTGCTTTCAACCAGCAGGAGGGGAATGCAGAAAACTTACTTAGTGTTGCTTTAAAGCAGTGGTACTCACTCCTGGTCCTGGAGAGTCGGTATCCAGAATGTTTTAGTTTTAACTCAACACACCTGATTTCAATTAGCAGGTGATTAACAGACTTTTGAAGATCCTGATGCGCTGCTGCACAGGTGATTCACCCACTGAATTACGTGTGTTGGAGTAGAGAAACAAAGAAAACATGCTGGATACCGGCTCTCCAGGACCAGCAGCGAGTACCACTGCTTTAAACAGTCTGGTGCCAAAAGTAAATTGGATGATTCCAAAGTCTAGTATCTCAAGACCATGTTCATAGTTTTGTTGCCCTGTTTCCAGATAATTTTGGCCATTTTTTTTAGTTTCACAGATATTGGGGTGAAATTTTGGTTTGTTGGTAGCTTAGAGTCATTCACAACATACACTTTAGATGATAACCAGTCAAATTAGATCTTACGATATTAGGCTATGTTATTTTGAACATGATTATGCCACATCATAACTCATGAAACGGGGTTTGTGATATTACATATCCTTCAAGCGATGCTAGGTCTTTCATTTTATATTTAGTACTTTCACCAAAGCTACTCAGATAAAACGTTTGAAAAATACCTTTAAAGCAGCTTTTCACAACCCTGAATGCAACATTTATGTATGTGACAAGTGTGGGACAGACATCTTAGAAAAAGCAAATATGAAAGGAAAAATTATAACATTAACAATGATGACATTTTTAGTTTAGCTAAATGAAATGTAATAAAAAAAGATCTTGTAGATGGTTTCTGACTGCATGGACCATCAACTACCTCACCAACAAGCCACAGCACATGAGGCTTCGTAACTGCATGTTTGAGGAGGTTCTGTGTAGTACTGGAGCTCCACAGGGTATGGTGCTCTCACCTTTTCTATTCACCTTCTACAGCTCGGACTTCACCTACAACACCAGCTGTCTCCTCCAGAAGTTATCTGATGACTCGGCCATTGTCGGCTGTGTGTCTGAGGGTCGACCTGCTGGAAGGACAGAGGGTGAATAGCAATTCACATTATGTTCTTCTTTGTTCTGATTCAGGATTTGGTGTAAATGTTCTCTAGAGAACAGAGGCTGTTAGTCATTTTTTTCTGAGAACATCAGTGCTCCATACTAGAGACTCTCCACCACCATTGCACCAAAACCAGCCTTTTTCAGCCTTTGTCATAAAAAGGCCCTTTTTATAAAAATAATGAAATTTATTTAATGAATACATTTCTTGAATTGTTCAGAGACTATTTCTCTGTAAAAGTCCTAAAATCTTTGCTTTCCAAAAGGAAATTCCAGTTTTGCTTTTAATCGTTTTATTGCACTTTGCAGAGCTGACATTTATCTCACCCTTTGCTCATTTACATCTTTCCACAAACCAAGCCTCAATGGTCCAAAACAAACAGAAACAAAACCCAGGGCACGAGAGCTGTCATTTCAAATCAACGTCACAAGAACTCACTCTGTCGTTTTTATAATTACATTTTTTTAACTCAGGCTTCTTTCAAGGGTTGACTTTTATTTCTTTTTAATATGTTTCAAGGTAATTTCCTAATGGATCCAGAATAAGATCACAGGGTTTCTGATTGTGTGCATCAGCCAGATAATTATTAGCAGATCATCCGTCTCTGTTCAGGGTCTGATCCTGAACCAGCCGTGTCTGTGATTTTTACAGACGCATCAGCTCATATCTGGGATGATTATCTAACAGCAAAGGAGTTTCTCAACCAACCAGGGTGTGCAGGATACAAAGGGAGCCTGGCAAATTTCCCTGCTCGTCCTCTTGGAGGACACCTAATCACAAGTGACACACGGACACCACTGCAAATTTGACATTAATCCGTGTCGAAGTCTGAAACATTTCTAAGGCTCTCAGCATTTCTTACCAGAAAAACGAGCCTGATTAAAACGGTGCCACGGCCGTGGAGGGAATACTTTTTAACAGTAAATCACCTTGAGTGGGAAGGAGGAAGTATGCACCCAAATATTGGCGCGTTGACATGTGCTCAGAGCAGGTTTCTGTGTGGCTCCAGCTTCCACCGCTTGTCACATTTTTGTTGTTTGTGCAGAAACAAGCATGCATATTTCATAGTGAGGTGTTACTTCTGCAACCTGCACACTGGCCCCTCTCTCCCCGAATCTGTCATTATTTAAATAATTCCACCTCGTTCTGATGAAATGTGGACAGAAAATGAAACAATGCGAACTGAAACTCACACGATGAACTTTATTTACCCCCGTTTTCTCTGTCAAAACTGAGATTTCAAGGTTGATGTTATATGACAGACTCCCTGAGGTGCCATACTGATGTAATATAGGGTGTTGCATGATAATGTATAGAAACTGTAGTGACATGGCTAATAATTAGCTTTGAGGGACATCAAAAGGATTTAAAACAAAACAGCATCTTTTTGGGGGGGGGGGGGGGTGTTCTCTTTGATAGTCATGCCTTCCCTCTCGAGTCTCTGCTGATGCAGACGTTTCTGTTTTTTTTTTTTTAGATGTCGTATCTGTAATCTCTCCTTTGATTGCTCTCCACAGTGCCGCTTTATCAAATCAACCTGGCAAACCTCCCCATTAGTCACATCTTACTTAAAAGATCACACAGAACAGCTGATTATCCACCACCAGATACCTCAATCAGGAGAGGTCTCACATGGACCTCCACGTTGGCCCAAAGGTGAAAGGCAGGCGATAATGGTGCCGGATGCTTCTTTATGCGTCTGCACGTGTGCAATGGAAAGATTTTTAATAAAACCTACATAAAGCAAATCTACAACTGACTGAACTTGGGAGTTGGCTTCATTCAAGATGGCCACCACATCTAATCAACGACAGCCAGCTAGTTATAAGTTAGAATTGTGTGTTTAATTAGCTCACAATTGTACTCTGAGGTTTGCACACTGTGTGAAATGTTGAAGAAATATCTCACGAACCATTTAACGTAATGCAGTTTTTAGAAAATCTACAGCTATGAGTCGCTATGACTGTTTTTAAACACAAAAACAGCTTTTAAAGTAACGCTAAATGGTTTTTACACTTTAAGCTAGAGCTTTAACATTGATCTCAGTGATTGTTGAGTTAAAAACTTAACCAGTGTCATATTTGACACCACTCTGCTGACTAAAACCCACACTTGACAGTTTTTTGGAGCTGGTAGGTATTGTAGGGGGTGCTCTTATACCTGCTTTATGGCTGTTAGCTGTAATGCTAGCTTGTTAGCATTTTAAGTTCGCCAATCATCAATAAAAAGCACAAGAAGAAGAAAAATAAGAACTTTGCTTTCTCTGTTGACATCATGGCGGAGCCTGGAAGTAAAAGTAACAGAGTAATGTATTTGGAGGCGAAGCAAAGAGTGAACGTCATTGCAGCCTATGCTAGTTTGAGGGAGCTAAAGGAGGCTACAAAATCACGGACTGATGGTGACCTGGCTTTGTTGCTACTGGACTTGTAAGTAACAGTGTGGATCTTTTTACTTTGTGGTTAACTTTAGTATTATTGGCTCATGTTAGTGCTAGCTTGTTAGCGCTAGCTATAGCAGGCTGCAGCAGGGTTGTTTACGACTCTTGTAATTCCACTTTCAACCAGTAGGGTGGAGGAGCAGGAAACTCCTCACTGTTACTTTAATATGTCAGTTTCTGAGATACTGAGTTGAATTTTGGTGTTGGAGTAGCTGAGAGTCATTGTGTTCAAATAAAGCTTCTTCCTTTGAATTATTTGTTTTAACCCTGTTCAACAATGCTTCGTTGTTTCCTTCTCTTTGTTAAATAATTGGCTTAAAGCTTGACAAATAAACACGCTGCAAACTAATTTTTGACCTTCTGACTATATTAATATAAAAAGTCCTTTTTGCGCCATCAGCTCTGTATTGATTCAAGGTTTAAACTTTTATTTGAATTCATTTTAAGGTCAGCAACATGCTAATGTGTCCGATTCTGCACACCCCATCATCTCCATCCGCTGCAATCAGAGGAACATCCCAGCAAGAACAAACATCCCGATTAGCCACAAATCTGGGGTCACGTCGGAATCCGTGCAAGCAGAAGGACTTTAGAGAAGATGGGATGGTTCAGGGTGAGGGTGGGTGAGGAGCAAGGGGAGGGATGACTGTACCAGACTCAGCAGGCAGCGGAGCCGGAGGTCACAGTTATGTAACACCACTAATGTCAGAGCTTCACATAGGATGAGACTCCGGTCAGCATCCCTGTTGCTGGATGTCATTTTACTTCAGTGTCAATTCAAGTTCTCACATCACAGCTGATTTTTGATGTGAACGCTGGCCACTCCAAACCAACGTTACCGCCTGTTTCAGGTAGAAAATAAAGATAATTTGTTCTGATTTCAGTGAAAAAATGGTTGCGTCCAAAAAAAGTCCACTAAGCACTCATTTTTAGTTAATTTTTGCTAATGTTATGTCAACAAATAAGATGGGAAATAGCTGCTGCAGAGAACTAATTACATAAGTTATAATAAAACAGGCTGAAGTGATATTTTTGTGATTTTGGCCTTTAAGCACAAACATTCTAAGCTTAATAGAAACTAAAGAACGAGCCAAAGAGGCAGATTTAAGAAGATCTGAGTTTCAGTCACAGCACAGATGAAAACGTGCAAGAAAGGTCTTCTTGACTCGACTTAGAAGTAGTTCAGGAACATTATCTTAACTAATAATATCATTAATGTTATTACTAAGAGGTGTATAAACAAACTACAATTAAACAAGTTTGCAAAAATTCTTACTAGAGATCAAAACATTTAGTTTTAAATGGTTTGAATAAGTTTTAATTCTGGGCAATAGGTGACAGTACGTACATGTCAGGGTAGTTTTACACCACATCGCCGTGACTGTCGCTAGTTTAAAAAAAATATTACGATAAATGTTACCTGTCGAGCAGAAAGCTGCGACTTCAGCGTGACTCCTCAGACTTTGATGGTCATTCATTAATTCCATTGAGAGAATGCAATGCTGATGCTAGTTTTCTGGCGGTGTAGGTTCCGGACCTGCTCGGGGTCCTGCGCCAGCTGATGACGTCAAACTACGGCAATACCACTTGGCCAAAATATAGTTAATTAATGGTAAAAACTACACATTGTCACTTTAAAACTAACCTAAAATAAGCTGAGATCTATCTACAATTGGCTTGTATTTGAATTATCTCTGTTGTAAAAAATAATGGAGAAAAAGAGCCCAAAAAAACTCTGCTAACATTTATATTTTTAGGATTGACAATTTCAGTACATGTCGTGTTCATTGTCTTAACTCTCATTAGGAAAGGAAGTGATTTTATTTTAGAAACAGTGATTTTCTTACATGTGAGAGTGCTGGCACAGCCTCAGTCTGGGTATGAAACCATAAAAATAACATATTCAAGCAGCTCACTCTCAGGTGCTGCTGCTCTATTTGCTCTGACACGGACTGAGAAAATCTCCCTGCAGCAACTCCTCAAAAGTTTCTAAAGCTGGCAAAAGATAAATAGGAAAGCAGGGAAAAAACTTCTTTGGTTGCCTGAAGGAAAGGTGAACTGAAGAGCTGAGATGGTAGAAACATCCACATTAAAAAAATAAAACTATAACTAAGGGATGTCCGATATTATCGCTCTTCAGTTAATATCGGCATTAAAATTCAATATCGGAAAATATTGGTATCGATTTTTAGTCTTAAAGGCCCTATCAGTGATATTCATAGAAATCATGGTAAAAACTGCAACTCTTTAGCGCCATGCAGTTTCGAGTAAGTATTGCAGCTACGGTGGCCCACTCAAAAAGGCAACAACTCCAGCGTTCACTCCAGCTATCTGGTTCGTTTTTTTATAAAAAAGCATGAGATTGATTTATTTCCAGTCTCTGTAGGCTAACCCACACAAAGCATATAACTACTCAAGCAGGTAAAAAACATTTTTTAATGAGTGTTCAGTCTTAATGCATAATGCCACACGTAGCCCCCCCTCCCCATCCCCCGACAAGACGATTTAAATCTTGTGTGATAAAATTAATATTGATCAAAACTAAAAAGTACAACTCCACCCCCTGCTGATGTAAACTGGCAATTACCATCTTCTTAGCTGTATACATTTTTTCAGACTTTCAAATAAACATCTACAGTAAAAATGTTGAGCTCAGTACAGAAATNCCCCCCCCCCCCCCCCCCCGCGGAGACGATGCGCGCGCACCCCCTCCCCCCGCGCGACGAGGCGGCGCTATCCTACACCCCCCTTAGTCAACAAACATCACGGCATTTCTAGGGGAAACACTGCTGTTAGCTGTTGTATCAACCTACCAGTCCTGAAGGAAGCTAGCATAGCTGCCTGTCACCGATTCACACACGGAGGAGGTAAGGCATCAGCTGTGGCGTACGGTGTCATGTGGATCAGAGCAGTGGAGTAAACAAGAGTCTGCCGGTTAGCCATCAGCTGATCGGTGTGCGCCGCAGTGAGGATCGAGATGGAGCTAACATCAACCACTGGCTGTTTAGCGATCGGATAGCCGATGAGGTTTGGCTGGAGCCGGGGACACGCTGTGGAAATAAAGTACCGGTAACTAATGCTAACATGGCTACCGGCTAGCGGACCACCGTTGGGAGAGACACGGCAGGCTGCGGTAAGAGAGGAGACTTTAATAGAAGGAGCTTTCTTGAAGAAGGACTTTGGAACTGATACGTTGGGACCGGATTGGGAGCTTTATTATGAAGAAAAGATCAGCTGAGGTGAGTCATAAAAACACTTAGAGGCTGGTGTCTAGCTGTTGCGGGCGGGGTTCTCATCATATGCGGCTGCTGAGTGTTGGAAATCAATAAGACCTGACATATTTGATGTGTCTTTTGATTTCATTGTTTGTTATTCAAACTAACAAAGTCCAGCAACAGTGTAACAGCTAGTCTCGTCTCTTCTTAGTTGAATTGTCAGACGCCATGCTTCCACGGCGCACTGCTGCCCTCTGCTGTTTCTTTCAGGTTACAGTCATAGTGCAAACGCGTAACTCAGAGCTCGTATGTCCCTAAATAGCTACCGTATTTCAAGATGGAGGATGACCATGGAGCGTCGACCACAATTTATGTATTAAAAATGTAAAATTTGAAGCTGAGAGGAATATTTAGAATTGATGTTGGTGAGAAATATTAATGAAAAGGGACAAGTTTGTGCACTGAATGCACAGAATTTGGTAGTAAACAGGTAAAAATATTACACATTGTGGCTTTAATGACACACATTTACATACCATACTCAAATTATACATCAAACTCTTCAGCTACTTCTCCTCTATCTCAAATTGTCAAAATATGACAGGTCTGAGGTAAAGTTTTTGAGATATTTTAGTTTACTTGGCACAACTTGTGAAGTAGAAATTAGCCCTGTGTAGTGAACGTACGCTGTACAGCTCGTAGCTACATGTAGCTAGCTAGCTAACATAAAACAAAAACAAGAAATCTTCACCCAAAGCTCGCTTTTCTTATCTGAAGATCTTTTTAAATGTTTTATCACCACAACTGCAATAAACAAAAAAAGAAAAAATATGACTAACAAACACATACATCTTAGCATCACGCTTATGGAGAATGAGATTAAGCTGCTGTTGGAGACAAAATAAATATGGCGCTTTTCCTATTACTAACTTATGCTGCGTTCACACCGGGCGTCAAACAACGCATACTTCATGCCGTTTTTGACGCCTATATATTTTTGACGTTGACGCAGCTTGCGTTGAAGCAGCTTGCGTTGGCGCAGCTTGCTTTGACGGTTGCGTCAGCCCCACGGGGAGGGGAAGGGAGGACAGAGCGCGTGCGCGGCTCTCTGTTGCCGGATGTTTGTAACAATGGCGGATCGTTAACGTTGAAAAAACACTCACCCGACACGCCAAGTTCTCCAGCAACCTTCCTCCAAGCAAGGTCCTTTTTATTCCGATCTCGGTAGGCGTAGCAGGTCGGGTCATACAGTTCACGCTGGTTACAAACAGCTACGATCAGTTTCTCCTCCATAGCTGAATGAATTCGTCTTCTTCCCTCGCTCTGCTGTGGCGTATCAACTCGCGCTCTGATTGGTTGACGCTTGTAAAGCGACGCAGAAAGTTCAGCTAGCTGAACTTGCTTGACGTTTGCGTTGCAAGCGTTGGGCGCGTCAAAGCTTGATACTTTTCACGCTTTTCGTGAAAGCGTGAAAAGTATCAAGCTTTGACGCGCCACAAAAGATCCACACTGTTGGACAAAAAATATTATTTCTTACAAGTCCAGAAGCAACAAAGCCAGGTCACCATCAGTCCATGATTTTGTAGCCTCCTTTAGCTTCCTTAAGCTAGCGTAGGCCGCGCCGATGTTCACTCTGGTTTTAGCTCTTTGCTTCACCTCCAAAGACATTACTCTGTTACTTTTACTTCCAGGATCCACCATGATGCCAACAGAAAAATCAAACTTCTTCTTCTTCTTGTGCTTTTTATTGACAATTGGCAAACTAAAAATGCTAACTGCTAGCATTACAGCTAACAGCCATAAAGCAAATATAAGAGTGCCCCCAGAACACCTACCCGCTTTACAAAACTATCTAGTGCAGTTTTTGGTCAGCAGAGGGCTGCAGAGTGGTGTCGGATAGGAAACTGGTCAAGTTTCTAACTCAACAATCACTGAGATCAATGTTAAAGCGCTAGCTTAAAGTTTAAAAAATCATTTAGCGTTACTTTAAATTGAAGTAGTTGTCATTTTGCACAGAAAATGTGAACAATCTAAGCGTGCATGATAGGAGAAATGAGATGTTAGTAACCTAAAATGTTTTTTTCCTATGAGATCGGTATCGGAAATTAAGAGTCAGACAATATCGATATATTGGATATCGGTTAAAAAAAGCTAATATCGAGCATCCCTACTATAATTTAATCCCAATCCCCCAAATTTAAAAACACTCTAATGTGTTCTTAAGGGTTAAACATTTTGATGTTTTTTTGTTTAATTCAACCTCCTGAGCATTGGTTTGTTGCATTTTTCAGTGAACAGCTGTCATGTTAAGGTGGAAATTTGAAATAATATTAAAAACACTCAAAAAAATTGGCCTTCTTGTGAAAGATAAACAAACTAATCAAACTGATTGGAGATATTGCTACATTTAAGTTTTTTTCTGTAATCTTGCAGAAATAGCACTTGTTTACCACCACTGAGCAGCAGTTTTGACGTGTCGGCTCATAACGCGCTGCATCCGGCTGCTTTCATCAGAACAGATGGTTCTCAGGACACAAAGAGACGTTTCCTCTCCGTGTGATTAACAGTCCAGAGTGGAACAGGGCATTAATGGGATTCTCCAGTCTGGAGATAAAAGACCTGGTAGACGGATGAATTTTCAGCTTCTTGTGAAAAACGAGTCGGCTTTACGCAGGAAGACTGAGATATGAGAGGAGCTGGACAGTCTGAGAGGTGGAGAATGTGGAAAGATTATCCTCTAAACAACCCACAGCCACTTCCTCTGCTTCCATTTATTTCTGTGCTCTGACACCCCTGAAAAGGACTCATCCGGAGATTATTTTGTGTCTATGAATTCAACAAGTTGCCAATCTTAGAGACAATAGGGAGAAATGTAAAGCATGGGGCGAAGTACGGAGGAAATTAGGACATTTTAATCTTTCCTCGAAACATTTTTTGCAGGATTTGACATATTTGAAGGCACATAAATCAGATTTCTGACTAGTTCCTCTTCCTAGCTTCTAAATGTTTTATTTTACAATCAATGTCTCTATCAGTGTCACGAGTATTTTCCACTTTGACACATGAAGAGATTAGTTTTCCTGGATAATTTACCGCTGTGTGATATAAAGCACTCTGAAGCCCTCAATCCCACAACTATGGTCTAATTAAAGTGAGAAACGTTCAGTCGGCATCGATTTAGCTTGTAGCCACTTTTCCACATCAAGAACGTCTAAGGAAATTTACTGAGAGTTTCATTTAGAAAACAGGCAGAGCGTGATTAACCCATTCAGGTGTTCCCACGTCACCAGCAGAAGCATCGCTCCACGAGGATTTTATTTTTTACATTTGGTGCTGCTTGGTCATCGGAGCATGAAGAGCTGCAGCTTGTCAGATGTGATCTGTGTCCTGAAACCCATCGACCCATGCATCCTTCATATCTGTTACTACAGCTCGTCCTGATAGGATTCACCAGCCTAAAGAGGTGCTCATCGATTGTTCCACTCAGGTTCTGCAGGAAAGGAACCAGATGATTGAATGAATCTGTGATTTTAAAATGTGTGATCATTGGATTTTTCCACGGAGCCACATAGAGGTCAGAGTTTAGGTTCAGGAAATCTGGAGAAAAGGGAGGAGTTTTTATCCCCACTGAAGGAATAGCATAGAAACACTTAGATCACGTGCTTTTATAGTGAAAATACACATAAAACAGATAAATAAAAGCAACTCTTGCCTTTTTTAGGTTATAATTGTTAGTGTTTTATATATATAACATGAATCAAACTAACGTGCCAATCAGCCCAACACCCGCAGCAGTTTAATAGTCCTTTGTTTCTCAGTTTTCTCGTCAGATTCTCTCGTTTCTTCTTTGGCAGTTTTCTCATTTTCTGCTGTTATTATTTAGATCCTTTGTGTTTGTTAGCTCCCTCATCAGCTTTTTAAAGTTTTGTTCCTCATTAAAAACATCTCAGCCTTTATGTTCACATCATGGGTCCACTACTCACACAATGGTTTAACAATAATTAATTAGTTTCTCTCCTTTTAGTTGTTCTCTGCAAGTTTTGTTTCATAAAATGACATTTTACTAAGGCTTTGTAAGATGTGACAATTTTTTATGTGTTTTTTTTTTTTACTGTTAATCATTTTTGCTCTGTTCAAGTAAATTGGAACTAAATATAAATTAAGTCTGTGTAGACTAATTTTGCAAATTCACATCAAATCACTTCTGGCCTTTTAGCATCCAGATGGACTATCAGGATTAGTACCTTCATCCAGGGGCACCCCAGAAATTTTTTGATAGGGGGCCAGAGATAATTTTGGGGTGGCTCACCAAGTCGGTCCTCAGGGTGACTTTGGGAGAGTTCAGTCTGTGGCTGTGCAATGTATCGCTCCTTCATTTATTAAAATGAAAGAACAGTATGCAAAAATCCAGCATATTTACCTCAAACCTGAGAAACACAAACATTTCAGAACAAGACACCTCTAAAATTTATTTTAATTATTATTTCAACATAAATATTTTATTTTAAGAGCGTTTAATGCATGTTGTTGTCTTCTCAAAAACATCCACAAAAACTGGAGCTTTATGCTTTTGTTTTGAAAATGATGAGCATTAGCAACTTTTATACATTTTTTTAAATTATGATTTATTTATTCACTGACCAAATGTATTTTTGTATTTTTATAAGGGTTGTACTGAAGAGGATACATGTATGTTTGTGCAAACTTGAATGATTAATATTAGGAGAGGGCTCTTCCCTAGGGGGCGGCAGTGGGGTGGCCAACAATTTTCTAGGGATGGCCATGGCCCCCCCTGGCCACTACTTGGGGGCACCACTGCCTTTATCATAAACTCGCCATATCCAGTCCTGTACATGTTTACTGCCCTCTAGAGGAGGCTCTACAGGCGGTAACGGCCAGTTTTACTTGACTAACTACATGACAAATTTAAATAGATTTTTATAAAATTTTATATCAGCAAACAGTTTGGTTTATGAAAACTTTATTATTTATTATTTATTTATTTATTTATTTATTTATTTCAGGCTTTAAAGCATTAAATCTAAAATATGCTAGAAGTAAAATGAATTACTTTGACCCCTCGTGAAAATAAAAAATAATAATAATAAAAAAATAAAGAAATATTTACTTGAGTTGGCACTTTTATGGCTATTATCATATTCATTGCCTTTAGTTGTGCTTTCTGTAAAGTTTTGGTGTAGGGCACAGATTCTGATGAAGCATCCCAAGTAAGGTGATGTAAAATTAAACTTCAGCAAAGTTGTTTTACATTAAATAATATTTTAATATAGTCAAAGAAACATGTAAATGCATGATCACACAGAACCGTTCAGCTATGAGACACACTGAACAACAGGCATCGTCGACATTCAAAATAAATTCAAATAAAACTTGAAAACTTGGATTGAAATGATTCACCGTGAAGATAAACAACAAAAAATACAATTAAATAAGAGAAAATGTAAATTCCTCCCAAACATTAAACAAACACTGCATAAAGACCTCAGTTGGCTGAGTCAAGTGTGTTTTGACAGGGTCAACGCAACGACCCCCCCTCCTCGTTTTAAGTGCAAGACGTGCAAAAATCTGAGGCTGTTTTACTCGTGAGGTGATCTTCTGACACGGATCGACGTGGAACACAGTCTTCAAGTCAAACACTTCTGACTTCTAACACAGATGAGAATCATGTCGGGTTCATCTTTTACACAACAAACCAGTGACTCCTTTAGAAAAATAAAATAAAATAACTTTGTGCACTGAGTCCCAGCGTCTGAAAGCACGACAGTCCTCTAAGGTGCAGCAGTGAATCCGATATGCCTTTCTACAAGATTATAGTCGAGTTATACGATGTACATGAAACAGATTAATGCACAAGAGGAAGCTATGAAAAATAAATTCATAGCGATTCGTAATGAGGTCTGAAAGGGTGGCGAGGAGGCCTTGAAGACACTATTGCAGATCCGATCCTCGAGAGTTCAAAACGTCCAGCTGCAGGTCAGGAAATCCGAACCGTGACTCTTGTTTTTTTTCTCTAATGAACTGAAAAACTTTAAAGAGGATCTAGAATGTAAAAGCAACATTTTCCATGTTGAAAAAGACAGCTTGGGTGGTCAACAGCAGCATGCCAAAAAGTCAAAGCCGTGTGTGACCTACTTTTTATGTAAATTAGAAAGTTGAAAAAGTTGAGAGAAAAACTTCTGTTCTGAGAAAACCTTCCTTAACACGTCACTAGGGGGAGCCCTTCCTCCTCAAACCTGCATGTCTCCAGTGTCTGAGGCCTTCTGGGGAAACCAACCAATCAGCAAGCAGCTCATTATCATATTCATGTCCTGGCTGAGTGGGAGGGGCTAACAGCTCTTTTCACAGCAAGGCTGGTTTAGGGGTTTTAGAATGGCCTGTATCAGGGCTCCTGGGACAGATGGAAGCCAAAAGAACATTTCTGATGCTTTTTACAGGCTCAAAGCTGTTTCAGATTGTTTAACTGCATTCTAGGTCCTCTTTAAAACAGATCAGAAAGTTTGGCTAAAACCTAAAGTGTAGAAACAGACGCAGAAAACACACCAAGATGTTTCTTTTGGAGACTTTCATCGATAACAGCTAAATACGACCCATTCAGAGATATACAGATTCTCATTTCACTAGTTTGAGAATGCTACACGCATTTAAAGATTAATTTAGAAACGTTTTTTAGGAAAATGTGGGACTAACACATCGTTTCATAAAACAATAGGTCAGATTTTTTAAATTTGTATATTTTTTTTGAATGAAATAAAGTTAAGAAAAAAAATTGAGGCAAAAAACCGAAAGTATTTCTGCTGTTTCAAAATAAAAGCTCCAAAATTTTGATTATTTACACAGAACTCAATGGATATTTGCAAACACAAACAGTAGCAGCTAGCTTTAGCACTTCCTGTGTAGCCGGGGGACTTTCAGCAGGAAGATGCTAACATTTATGATTGTGATGTCAAGCTGGTCGGAATCTGAAAGGTTAATAAATTAGAGTTTCCATGAGCTACTATATTTTTTAAAACCTAGAGTTGTTTTAAAACAGCAGCAATCCCCTCGTTTCCTCGTTAATCTGGTCAGAATTACAGGATTTCTCTGTTCAAAAAGCTTCCTGCAGAACCTCAGTTTAAAAAAATCTGACCTATTCCATTAACAGGACATTAAAAACAGTTCAAACACTCCAATCAGTCTTCAAAAACATGTCTCACAGTGCTCGTTTCTGTTTTCTTTCTGCAACTGAAGGACTTTCTAAATGCTTACTTCAAAATAAAGAAGTTGCAGAAGAACAAATGCTCTTTAGACAACCTTTAGTGTTTCTCAGAGGCTACAAGAACAGTGTTGGTGCTAAATGGTTTGTGCTTTGGAAATTAAATTAAATAAAAGTCTGGAGTCTGCAGCTCTAGGGTTTAGCCAACGGTTGGGGTGTTAAATCTCTTCAGGACTGATGGTTTCTGCACCAGAATAAGAAGGTCCTCCTTTATTAAATGCTACACACAGAAGACTAAAGTCCATCTGGTGGTTAGATGGAGCTTCTGCGTTTGAGTCTTCTGTAGGTGTTAATGCTGTGTAAGCCAGTGGACACCGAGCTGATGCCTGAGTGGTGCATGCTGCATATGCAGCCGTTCGAGTGGAGCGGGTTGGAGAAAGCCTCTCCCTGCTCCATGTAGGTGTCTGAGGTGGAGAGGTCCCGTGGGATGATCATGGGTATGGAGTACTGCAGCTTCTCTCTGCTCTTATACCAAAGACACGAGCACATGGACTGGAAGTGAAGCACCTCGGCATAAACGTTGCGCAGGCCCCGGCTCGCCGCTCCTCCGCCGCTCCCTTCCACCGAGCTCCCTCCGCCGCAGCCGGGCGGCGTGAAGGAGGGCGAGGCCGGGTCTGCGGAGCAGTTGACGTGCCCGCCTGCCTGTCCGTTGTGGGCGAGAAGAGCCCTCTGCTCGGCGTCCCGCTTCTCGTCCTCGGCGTTCATGGTCATGAATCTCAGCACTGCTAAATTGAGGAAGGCTCCTATCACCGCCAGGCCCGTCAGGATGTAGATGAAGCTGAAGGCCACGTACTCCGGCTTGGTCTGCAGGGCTTGGTCTTTCTGCAGAGCCACATAGTCCCCAAAGCCAATGGTGGTGAGGGTGATGAAGCAGTAGTAGTACGCATGAAAGAAGCTCCACTTTTCAAAGTAGGAGAAGGCCAGCGCCCCCACACACAGCGTGCTCATGCAGGATATGAAACCGATGGTCACCATGTTGGCCATGGAGACCTCGCTGCGCCTCATTCCAAGGCACCTCTTCAGGCGGTGGAGTAGGTACCTGACAAAAGTATTGATGCGCTCACCCACGCTCTGGAACATCACCAAAGTGAGCGGGATGCCCAGGAGAGCGTAGAGCATGCAGAAGACCTTCCCTCCATCTGTGCTGGGGGCTGCATGGCCATATCCTGGAGAAAAATGGGAGAAAGAAGCGGGGTTACTGGGGCAGAACTAATTAAATCCACTCTGCAGATGACAGTGGTCTGAGAAGAGAAGGCTGGAGAGATATTCCGACCTGGACATGAAAGATGTGAGTGATTTGTATTCTCTGAGTGGCCCATCTGATAAACTCAAATACTCTTCATTTCACAGTGGCAGAATGCAATTGGAAATGAGAATGCACAGCAGCGTGGAGGCAGGAAGAGCTAAGTATTGATGTCGTGCATGGGAGAGAGGTTTTGAATAATTCATTAGCATTCATTGGTCTCTGCAGAGTGGCTTCGGCTAATGAGTGCATTTGCACCTAATTAGGACTCAACATTTTTCCAGATCAAATAAACGGGACAGCAAAAGGGTAAGTTGCAAATCCTTATTTGTTTATGTAAAAGAAACGGCTCTTTTTGAATTTACAGATTACGAATCTGACAGAGGGGCACTTGTAAGACTTTTAAACAGCGACCCAGCTCAGACAAGACAAAATAAAACCAAAAAGAAGCAGATCTCTGTGAAATGATCACTGATACATCTGTGTTGTGTAATTACAGGGAATAAATATTCAGATACGGGCCGACACGCCCCTCATGCCTGCACCTGTGCAGGAAGAGATAAAACTCTAATTAATGAAGGAGAAAACATTCTGTAACATGTAATTACTGGAAAGTTGATTTAATTCCTAGAGCTTTGGTTTTTATTGTCTCACTGATCTTTGTGTTTGAGCCAACGGTCTTTTCATTCATTTACCTCTGTGGAAGCAAAAATAATCTCATCTGTTCACCGAGCACAGACGTTTTGCTTCACTTTACTTGTTTTTAATCTCTTTTTCTCGCCTCATATTTCACGAACGGAGAAGCGACTAATGGAGTCGTTTTATTACCTGAAAGATTGCCTCTGCCTTCAGACATTATTCTAGCAAGAAACCCCCAAAACGCTCCGAAGTTACACTTCATCAGCTACCAAAAATTGCTTTAACATGATTAAAATTTGAACTTACACTCATTCAAATAAAGTTTTCCTTTAAGTTGTATTTCAACCATTTATTTACCTTTTTACTCATTTTGGACACTAATGTTCCTCAAAGTCGTCTCCAGGGCACGAATTACTCAGAGGCTTTCGGGGGAGCCGCATTGTGGGGGAGGTGTCGTGGATGAGGGGGGAGGGGGTTGTTGGGGCGATGACGGACTTTGTGATCATGAATGTGAGAGTGGAGTGGGGGGCTTTTATCAGGCTCCCCCTGGCTTCTAGGGGAGCCCGTCACCCTTTCAGGGGAGCTGTGCTCCCCTTAAGCCGGGCGTACACTGTGCGACTTTTTTGAGTGGATTTTCTCCTCGTGCGAGAATCTACGAGCTCGGGGCGATTTTTGCGCTGAGCGTCATGTAGTATACAGGGGGTTACGAGAGGCGATTAACACCACGTGACCAGCTACCGGTCAGCAATCATAAGCACAGAAGCAGTAGCATAAATGACGTGGAAGCAAAACCAAACCAAATAGCTAACCCACTATCAAAATAAAAGCAGCGTTGCTTTGTTTTGATGAAAAATAAACTTTTTTTCTTCATTTAACAGCGGAAATGCTGGTAATTTATCAGTTTTGATCAAAAGTGGACCAAATATAATACAAATAATATGTTTTCGTCGTTATTTTGTTATTTAAGGAACAAACTAGACTTTTATTTTTATGTCAGATCGTTTTTTTAACCGTAGCAAAAATCAGCGCTTGCCATGAAGCAGCGGAGTACACTTCTGTTCCAAATGCCGTCCTCGTCCTCCCGTACTCTTTCGACTTTCTGCTGTCCTAGCCAAGAACATGCTTGTCAAGTACACAAGAACGTACTAGCGTCCTGAAGTATTAAGAAACGGCCCTGGTGATTGGTGTTTACTTCCGGGGTAGTCATAGCTACTGGCTATATTGTTTTAGCTGTGACGAGTTCATGCCAGACGTACAGCGTGAGTAGTCAGGTCGCATCCCAGAACTGGGTCGTACAGTGTGAGCACATGACTCGTGAGATTTGCTCTGCGAGAAAGTCGTACAGTTTGAGCTGAAGCTGAACGCTACGAGTGAAAAAGTCGCACAGTGTACGCCCGGCTTTAGCTCCCCCGTAATTCGAACCCTGGTTGTCTCACATTTCTCACGCTTTGAGAAAGGCTCCCGAGAGGAAATATTGTCACAAAACTTTTGAACTAGCTCAAAATTCATCAAAGTTAAGAACCGTCTTGATTGCTTCAAGACATTTTGGAAACCCTCTCGTGAATGTGGTTCAGCGAGATTCTGGCTTAAGAGTTGTCATTAAGAGGGCGAATGGAGATTTTTTTACGTTCTTTTTGCAAATATTTCAGAAGTCAGAAGAATGTTTATTCTCATTGAACCAGCGTCCCGGTACACAAAGAAGGCAGTTTAAGAACAACCCGTCCAAGATTTGACACACAACATAACAGTGTGGGATCGCCACCATTGATACACAGAGCATCCGGATTGTGATTCACCTCGAGCAACGTCTGAGTCTGAGCGCCTAAAGCATGGCGGTAAACTTCTCGGAGTTCAGGGACTCTTCCATTTGCCCTCGACAGCCCCATAATTTTCCAATATACCAGATAACCGCCTGCTCCAATTAACAGAGATCCGGTAATCATGAATCCAAAATTCCATACGTCTTCTGCATCCTCCACGGAAATCAAAGAGAGACACATAATCCACTCCGTCCAGGAATCCCAAATGTATCCAAACGGGTGCGTTCTGTCTGGGCATGTGGGAGCTCCCTTCTCCATTGCGTTCACAGACCAGCTCACCAGATCCATGGTTTTTAAAAATTAAGATTTCCAGAAAGAATCCAAAGAATTGCTGTGGGACAGAGACAGGACAAAGAGCCTTGGGACGATAAGGGGCCAGGAATCCTTCATCCTAAATTCTTTTGTTGGTTCTCATAAAAATGCGCAATGATTTGCAAATTATTACATAAAATGCATGTTTTATAAATTCTACTGTGGAGAAATTTCCAAAACAAACACGACTATAAACTGTTTGGGGTTTTCATCAGCTGCATTATTTACCATCATTAAAGATTCACTCATTCAGATTCACTCTAAGATCTAAAAAAAATTATATTTAGACTCGAGACATAATTCTTTGGTCTGTTCTCTATAGAATTATATACTAAATAGATTCAAGATGCACTAAATAAAACATGTTTAATTCTGTTTAATGATTAGATTTATGTTCAATTGCTATGTTTTTATAGCTGCAGCAGACTCAAGTGCACCTTGCTCTGGATGGATGGATGCAGATTTTCCAGCATCATTCAGTCATCCTTCTGCTCTTATTATAACTAAATAGTTTGCCTTTTCTCCTGCAGACACATCTAATTCAAAATGCATAAGTCTTCATTCAGCATGTTCCCTCACGCTGTACCTCAAGTCTGTGAATATCAATGTGTTCTTTTTTATGAATATATATTAAAATCCCAACTTTCTGAAGAGAATTTTCAATTTTGCTTTCATTTGAGAAGGTTCAATTTGAAACGCGTCTCTGTGTTGGTTTTGTTTTTGCATTCCGATTCATTTATTCCTCTCACCTCCAGCAATGCATCTAAAAAGTTATTATCCTCAAAATGTGTTTTTTTTTCTTTAAACCAAATATTTTACACGCTGCTAGTAGAAATGCTAGCGTGCACATTCAGTCCCAATCTGAGTTCAACTTTTTTTTTAATTACAGCACAAAGTTGGTTGATTGTAAAGATTATGATCTTTGGAGTGAGCAGGACCGTTTCTCCAGGTGAGCACAGAGACGAATCTGAGCTGTCTGCAGCGGAGAGCAGCTTCTCGTGACATGGCGACGACCGGAGTGACAGCGGGACTCGTCAGCAGCAGACGCCGGAGCTGGAGGCGACAAGGCGAGCAGCTCTCGCATGGTGTGAGGGAGTAAAAGAGGCCCAACATGACAAAGTCATCTTACCAGAGTCTCCCCTGCTCTCCCACGTGTTATCATGAGGCAGACTATCTCCATGACTTGTCCTGGCACACAGGAGGTTTGTCATTCGCTCCATTTATATAGAGAGTAAAGGATCGCTGGCAGAGAGAGATGATTTCACTGACTTCTAAAGATGAAGTAAAAACAAGGCATTGGACTAAACTAATTGCATGCATTTAATGGAGAAAGTGTGAAAATTAGGGGTGGGAATTTAACGTGTTACTTATGATGAATTAAAAGAGAGGCGTTTACAATAATAATGTCCATGGCTATTGTTTGATTCTACGCCTCATTATTTTTAATTTAAAAATGGCTTTCGGGGCAAATTTTCTTGAACGATTAAAATCAAGATGAATGAATTACAAATCCTCTAATTAATTATGTAATTTTTTTTAATTGAGTCCCACTCCTAGTTGAAATTTTTGGAATTGAACAAATTCAGTTGCAAGGTAACAGTAATCCTCCCTAAATCTAACTAAAATTCTTAATTTCTTTGTGTTACAAGAAACCAGTTTTTTTGCATCCCCTAGGCTGACTTTTGTAATTATCATGGAAAAGGGACCTATTTAAGAAAATACATGAAGCTGAAAGCAATTTGAAGCTGTTAAATAACTTATTTGCAGGAAAACAAGAAAGGAGGCTTTAAAAACACAGGTGCACCATATTCAAATTTTAAATCCCAGCCTTGCTGCAGAAGCAGAATCTGCAGCAGCTCTCATGAGCTACCACCTGCATGCTAGAAGAGGAGGAAAAATATTCCTTCATGATAGCAAGAGCCATTCTGATATCCAACCAACAAGCTGCATAGACTTTTATATTGCAACATATTAATCTGTTTGATTGTTAAATGTCGAATATTCTCTAAATCTTATTTTTAGCAGTGCAATTCCCAAATCGACCCTTGTTTTTTTCCCTCAAATATATATATATATTAAATTTTGACCATGCAACCACAAGACAAAGGTTAGCTTTAGAAGAAAAACACATTTCAACAATGTTTATGCTTGTCGATGATTAAAGGTAATCCACTTTAATACTAAAATAATCTCCCAGGACCCGGAGAAAATTAATTCAACCAGGAGAGAAAAAGGAATAAAAGAGGGAACCTTGGAACTGCAGCTTTTTCAGTGAGACCTACAGTAAAAGAATTAGATGTGATGATTTTAAAATGTAATTTTCTTAACGTCAGTGAGGAAGGGTGTCCATTTGTTCTCAAATATCAGCTGTTCTAGTGGTTAAATCTGCAGCTTCATCCAATGATTACTACTCAGGTAAATTCCTAGAAGTTAAAGGCATACTAAGCAACATTTTCATATTTTAAATCATTTTCTTGAGCCAGTTTGTGCTAAAATGACCCTTTACAGGGTTAATGGAATGTCACTCAGACCCCCACCGCCCTCTGTGGCCAGAATACCACACTTGCAACTTCAGAGTGGTGGTCCGGTCCCTGCTGGACTTAGTAAAGAGGAGCTGACATGCCTGGTGCTGCAGTCTGCTTCCAGCATGTTTCCTGCATGTTTTAGATCATGAACACAGCTGATTCTATTGATTTAGTGATGAACCGCTCCTGTAGACACTAATGAAGGCTGAGGAGACATTTCAGCTGTTAGATTAAGGTGTTAAAAAGATGAACGCACAGCGAGGAGATAAGTTTCACGTTTGGTTCTACTAAACGGACACTAGGGGGTGCTAAAAGCAAGCCAAAACTGCATAGAATGCCTTTAAAGTTTGGAGTTCAGTCATTTTTGCATACAGATAATCTCAAAAATGATCCTTCTCACGTCTTCTCAAAGCTTTTTAATTTCCTTACATACAGTGATAAAGTTTTCATTTTGTAGATCGTAAATTTCAAACGTATCTGGTATATTTTTATCATATTGATTCAGTTTTACTGGGTTCACATAAGTCTGCATTACATATTTGTGTTTGATTAGTCAGTTTACAGACATTTCTTGCCTAAAATCCTCTTACCAAGATGTTACTCTCATATATATATATATATATATATATATATATATATATATATATATATATATATATATATATATATATATATATATCCATCCATTTTCTCCCGCTTATCCGGAGTCGGGTCGCGGGGGCAGCAGCTTAAGGAGGGAAGCCCAGACCTCCCTCTCCCCAGCCACTTGGGCCAGCTCCTCCGGGGGAATCCCAAGGCGTTCCCTGGCCAGATGAGAGACATAGTCCCTCCAGCGTGTCCTGGGTCTTCCTTTGGGTCTCCTCCCGGTTGGACGTGCCCAGAAAACCTCACCAGGGAGGCGTCCAGGAGGCATCCTAATCAGATGCCCGAGCCACCTCAACTGGCTCCTCTCGATGTGGAGGAGCAGCGGGTCTACTCCGAGCCCCTCCCGGATGGCCAAGCTTCTCACCCTATCTCTAAGGGAGAGCCCAGACACCCTGCGAAGAAAACTCATTTCGGCCGCTTGTATCCACGATCTCGTTCTTTCGGTCACTACCCAAAGCTCGTGACCATAGGTGAGGGTAGGAACGTAGATCGACCGGTAAATTGAGATCTTCGCCTTTCGGCTCAGCTCTCTCTTCACCACGACAGACCGGCACAACGCCCCCATCACTGCAGATGCAGCACCAATCCGCCTGTCGATCTCACGCTCCACCCATCCCTCACTCGTGAACAAGACCCTGAGATACTTAAACTCCTCCACTTGGGGCAGGACCTCGTCCCTGACCTGGAGAAGGCATTCTACCCTTTTCCGACTCAAGACCATGGTCTTGGATTTAGAGGAGCTGATTCTCATCCCAGCTGCTTCACACCCGGCTGCGAACTGCTCCAGCGAAAGCCGGAGATCACGTTCTGACGAAGCCAACAGAACAAAAAGCAGAGACCTGATCCTTAGGCCACCAAAACGGATCCCCTCACCACCTTGGCTGCACCTAGAAATCCTGTCCATAAAAGTTATGAACAGAATCGGTGACAAAGGGCAGCCTTGGCGGAGTCCAACTCTCACCGGAAACGAGCCCGACTTACTGCCGGCAATGCGGACCAAGCTCTGACACTGGTCGTACAGGGACCTAACAGCCCGTATCAAGGGGCCTGGTACCCCATACTCCCAGAGTACCCCCCACAGGGCCCCCTGAGGGACGCGGTTGAACGCCTTCTCCAAATCCACAAAACACATGTAGATTGGTTGGGCGAACTCCCACGCACCCTCCAGGACTATAGAGCTGGTCCAGCTCTCTCTCTCTCTCTCTCTCTCTCTCTCTCTCTCTCTCTCTCTCTCTCTCTCTCTCTCTCTCTCTCTCTCTCTCTCTCTCTCTCTATATATATATATATATATATACATATATATATATATATATATATATATATATAGTCAATAAAAATCAAATATTATTCTTTTACTGGAGCTGTCCTTACTTGACGTTTCCTCCAAAGTAGTTAGATAAAAAAATGATTATGGTGTGTCCTCAAAAAAGCTTCTGAGTTGCAAATTTTTGAAAATCTTTTTTCTATCTAGAATAAACCTGGACCTCAGCTGTTTGAATGACATA
>SSNS01000004.1:442886-527886 GCA_006937985.1 Aphyosemion australe | reverse complement strand
GGTCTCGTCGGCAGCTGCTGTGTAATGTCCAAGTGTGAAAGCAGAGAATTCTGGGAAAAGGTTTTATTGGAAAAGGACGAGAATAAAATCTGTGTGCGTGACCGTGAATAACACAACAAATAAACATTTTTGCAGCTGGAATACGCGTGAGCTGAAGACAAATACACAAATTAGCTCCACCAAGCTTTTCTGCAATGGTGAACGTAGGCCTTTAGTAAAATGACCACAAAGAATGCTGATGGTTGCAAATGTTTTTCTAATAAACATAAGCTCAAAATTCCAGAAGTCATGGCCAAAAACTGGATGATGGATGGAATCTGTCAAAAATGTGTTTCTAATAATTATAATCTCATTATTCTCCAATCTTAAACTAGTGGTTATTCCAATCCAAACTATCATCTTTAACCCTGACCCGGTCCATCTGAGGGGATGGAAGTCAGAAAATTAAAAACAAACAAACAATAATTGGACGGTTTTTAGCGTCTCCTACCAAAAGGTGACATGGTGGGTGATGATGTTTTTGCTTGCTTGTTTTCTGTGTCTGTTACCATTTCTTAATGCTGTAACTCATGCATTGTGCTCACTCATCCGGGCATCCGCTGCGGTCTCATAAGGAAACGCATCATTTGTTCGAATAAAGAAACCCACTTGTAAATCCGTTAATATTTATTCGAGTTAAGAGTGTTTTTGTTTCAGTTGTTCACTCACCTTCCATCTGCTACCATTGAGAGCAGAGCGCCTGAAGTAAGATGGCCGCCGTTTAGCTACACCCTCGACTCCCGCTTTTGTCATCTAGTGTTTATATACATATCTATGGTGGAGCCTCCCACCTTGACCCAACACTGACATTCCTAGACACTATTCCAGCATCGGCGTGGCCTACGCTAGTTTGAGGAAGCTGAAAAAGGCTATGAAATCACGGACTGATGGTGACCTGGCTTTGTTGCTACTGGACTTGTAAGTAATATTTTTTGTCCAACAGTGTGGATCTTTTTGATTTGTGGCTTATTTAGTAAGACTTGGCTCATGTTAGCGTTAGCTCGTTGTTAGCGCTAGCTACAGCTGGCTGCTGCAGGGTTGTTTACGGCAGTTGTAATTCCACTTTTAACCAGCAGGGCGGAGGAGCAGGAAACTCCACTGTGTTAGTTTAAGATCGACTCGACGCGTCTCTAACTTTGACCAAACAGAAAGAAGCACTTACGCTACATTCAGTCTCAGAATGACGGCTGCACATTTAGCCTGATCTTGTCAGAGGGCAGAAATGAAAAGAACAATCTCTCCAATCAAAAGTTGATTTTATGCTTCGGTGGTTAACAACAAATCTGTCCAGCAAGAACACAGAGAGACACACAGAGGGACATATTTATCACAAGCAATCTGATGTTAACGCCAGAGGAGACAGCACATTTGGCCAAGCGTCTGTCTGGGTCCACTTTAACTCGGTTACCCCTGTGTGGGCTCCAAATGGGGCCTGGGAGCGTGTGCTCTCATCCAGAGCACAGCTGAGCCCCGAACACTGCAGCGTCACAAGCCTTCGGACCAAAGCGACCAGGCGCTGGATCTGAGAGCTGTGTCCTGCATGCTGCCTGGATTTAACAGCCCATGTTTCACTTTTGTGAGGAAGAAAAAAAAAAGAGGAACTACTTCCAAATGTACGACTCTGGGTTCCTTTTTAGGGGATATGAGAGGAAACCTTGGCAGCACACAGTTTTCCATGAGGTCAGTAAGCAAGGCATTCCAAGCGGTGTGTGAGATTCCCTGGCAGCCTAAACTAATTAAATAAATCATGCATTTTATGTTTCTGATACACACTTGATATGAACTTGCTTAAACGCTCAGCGTTTGGACATTTAAGAACAAACGGAGCTAAAAATGAGTAAAATGAGACAAGAAATAAAATGATTAAATTTAAATGTAACGCTTTTTCATTTGTAGTCATTTCAAAGTTTCTTCCAGGCTTTCAGGAGGTCGACTCAAATGACAGATGTTATCTTCCTCAGAGGTGTTTCTGTGTGAGCAGATAGAGACAAAAACTCAACAGATAACATGCAGAGCAACACGATACAGGAATTTCACAGAAGTTAATTAGCAGATATGCTGATTATTCGGCGGTATACACTCCCACTGATGCCAGCGTGGCAGCAAATTAAAACAATGTACTGTATTAAACATGCAAAGAGTCGGCCAAATGATCTAATCAGAGACGGAGCGTGTTGGTGAATCTGGTGGGTTTCCATATTGAAAGGCCAAAAACACACATTAGAAGTTGGAATAGCTCTAGAATATCTACTTAACCAATCACATATGATTGAAATAAAAAATCAAACTGCTCAAAAAGATGCAGCAGCCATTGCTGAATGGAGATCAATTAAAAAGTTACATTTGCATAATTTCTGCTGGTTTGTAGCACCGTGCAAACATCTGAAGTGATTATCTCTCTTTGTCAGGAGGCGACACATCCGATAGCACCAAAACATCTGGGACAATTTAGGACTCAAAACTTTTGTTTTGCAGCAAAATTATCCTTAAACTGTTTGTTTTGTTCTTTTCTTTTATTCAAATGAGTTGAATTGCATGTTTTGTAATGACTAGAAAAGATTTATGCAGTAATTGTGTCCTTTAGTCTGTTTTTTAAGTACGTTTGCTAATGAAAATTTTGCTGATTGCAATGAGGGATAAATGAAGAACTAGATGATGAATCCTTAAAGATGTGGTTCACTTGTTTAATCAATACATTTGCAGCTGTCTCTGGTAGGAATGAATGACTTGCAAGCTGTATCCGTGGCATAAAAAGCCCAGAAACGCTTGGATCAGCAGGGACAAGTCTTCTGCAGCAGAGAGTGGCACAACACGGCAGGATTTGAAGTCTTATTTCCTGATATGTGGAAATCTCTCCTCTGATTGGCTAACAGCAACACGACTCTACCACTGACTCTGTTTGCTCTGCAACGATGATGTTTTACCTCCACAAATAACACAAGCTTGGAGGAGTTCTGCTGTGTGGTGGAGCTGCTAATGCTAACGGTTAGCTTCTACTAGCCGAGACGTTCTTTGCAGTTTCCTGGACGCTAAACGGCCTCCCCCGTCAAGATGGGTGAGTCCAGACAGTGTGACATAGATCTGTCAGGCTTTTCTAATCCTAGAGTTTCACCGTCTATTTTCTATCAGAAGCTAATGCAGGAGATAGGTGGAGGAGACTATTTTCATGTTCAGCCTGCATGAAAAACTCAGTGACCCACTATAATCAGAAATCATCATTAAAAAATGGTTTTTCAGTGAACCACACCTTTAACATCTGTGACTGATGGTGATGAAATGCAAACTAAGTTCATAAGGGAGTTTCCAAAATGTCGCCAAACATTTGCAGGTTTTAATTTCCTCATTTGAGTCAAAAAACTTAGAAGACAAATTTTCTCTCAAAGTTGTCGTGGACATCTTGAACGTGTGTCGAACCATTTTCAATTTAGTCCAAAATTGAGAGAAATATCCTGGTAATGGTTTCTGGTTGCAACGTGACAAAAAAAATAAATAAATAAATAAAAAAAAAGATTAAATTGGCCATTTTAGCAAGATAACATTGTAAAATAAAAATTGGGATAAATTCTGAACTCAACTCTAGTAACTTTTAAATCAAAATCAGCCTTTGAATGATCGTTTCTTACGCTGCACCTTCTGCACTGTAACTGCTCACCCTTTAACTTTGCCTTTTGATTTGATTTCTTAAACTAATTTTACTTGTGTATTTTAAAATTGAATTTTATAACCTGCTGTTTTATGTTGTCACGTTGATTTGAATGTTTTATGTTCTTGCGTGCATGCAAAGTTTTAAGAAGTACAGTATTTGAGTCCAAAAACAAGAAAACATGGATAAATGTGCATTTATTTAATGATAAAGGTGTATACAGTAGTGCCATGCTATGCAACAGTAATGTCAGACCATGCAACAATAGAGCCACACGCTGCAACCCTGAACTGATGCAGGAAAATCAGCGGCTGGGGTAAAGACGTAAATCTCAGCTGAATATAAAATTGTTGGGAGATCATTTCTCTTTCCAGTCATTAAATTCAGACGATCGTCAGCAGCGACGACATGCAGATAACGTTCAAATAACAGCAAAGGCAGGATTGTTAAAACGCACACATCATTAAACTTTCATGTTTATTAGAGTAAACACAGCTGTTGGTTTAGGGTTAGCTGGTTAGTCTGGTTCATTTCATAATTAAGCATTTTTATGATTAATCATCTTTCCACTGTCTTTTGTCATACGACTCATCAGTTTGTGGATTTGGTTTCTGTTTGCAGCCTACACCTGCCCCCTCGCCTCAGACCCACCGATGGGCTGCACGTGTGCACCCTCTGGACCTGCTTTAACCCGGTCAGCTGCTCTGGAGGAGCAGATGCTCTCCTAAACCGACGTGCAGGTGAAGACATGCGGGAGGTGGATGGGGGTTTCCATTGTTTGGCACATAAAAACCCAAAGATCAGATTACACAGAAACACGGAAAACGATCTGGAAATAACTGTTTGGGTTCATTGAGAAACACACAGAGGAGTGTTTGAGCTAAAAACGTTTATCAGATAATTAATCAGCTTCAAAATTTCTCTTAATATTTATTCATCAAACTTTAATGCAGAAAAAAAGGTGTTAAATTCATGTTTTTATACAAAATCATGACTCGTTGAGTTTGGACTAAATGATAAAATGTGTTAAAATCTTTGTTTTTTAATCTAAAAGGTGGTTTAAAACGGAATAATTCCTCGTTCTCACAGTCTGGTTTAATCTCTCTGAGGGGAAACCGCTGGCTGTGATTAACCCAAACAGCTCAGCTTCAGCTATCAGAGTCAACGCGTGTCGTTCGCCTCCACCGCGTCAACACCTGCAGCTTAAACAAAGGCAGCTCGCGTCTTGGTTGTTAAACTGCGTTTCCATTAGCTTGTTCCTGTGTGGATTGTGAAAGAAAAATATGGAAATGTTGATAATTCTGAGGTAAATTATGTTAAAATGACAAAATGGTCAAAAACATGAATAACCCTGAAAATAAATGAACTTGTATCAAATAATTTATCATAAAAATACAATATTAATGTTTTCATTTTGCAAGGTAATGATGTTTATGTTTTCAAAAACACATCCCTAGATTTTTAGGATTTTTTTAGTTCTGTAGTTTTCATTTTTAGTTAAGTTTGATTCAGTTAAAGGGACAAAAATGTGCTCCAAGGGTTAAATGTTAAGCTTGGAGGTAAGAAAACAAAAATAATCAGGTGACAAATTTAAATGTGTGGTTGAATCCAAAACACTTTTCACTCTAAACATAAGAAATAATTTCAGATTTAAAATGTGAATAAAAACTGGAATTTTAAAAGCTTTGTTTGTTCAGATTTCGTTCATAAGAGCTTTGGCTATTTTTCCTTCAAACCTTCCATTTATTCCTCCTTCGCTGATGTAAAAAGATTCTAGATGTGCCGTAAATTTACCATTTAAAAAGAAATCTTGTTCTTTGAGTTTTCCTGAGCTTTTATTTTGTAGGGTTTTATTTTGTAGGCCTGATGCATCATTTATAAACAATCTGGCTCCATTTAAAGGAGAGAAGAGCCAGCCACTGCCCGAGTTGTTTCTTTCTTTTTTTATGCAACAAATCTGTTGGTGTCCTCCCGACAGATCGTACTAGAAAAAAAAAAACAACCCCCCAAAAAAAACATCCTTTAGGGCAACAAAAGCCTGAGGAGTGAAGAGGCAGGAGCTAAATACTCTGATAAACGACGAGCACCCTGCAGGTGTGCTGATTAGAAACGAGAACCAGGTGAGTCAGAAAATAAAAACCAGGGAACAGAAGAGCTAAAAGCCACTGAATTTTAATTTGGTTGTCAGTGACATGTTTTAAACTGATGAAGTCTGCACATTTAAGGAGTTACTTTTTGACTGTTATCTGTTTATTTAATCTCACTTATGTCCATAATACATAAACTTTAAAGGTGTGGTTCACTCGTTTAATCAATACGTTTGCAGTGGTCTCTGGCAAGAACCTTATAAGCTGTACTCGGGGCAAAAAAGCCCAGAAACGCTTGGACCAGCACGGACAAGTCTTCTGCAGCAGAGAGAGGCAGAACACGGCAGAATTTAGAGTCTTATTTCCTGATATTTGGACATTTTGCCTCAGATTGGATAACAGCAACGCGACTCTACCACTGACCTGCAACGTTGATGTTTTATCTCCAAACGTAACACAAGCCTGGAGGAGTTCTGCTGTGTGGTGGAGTTGCTAATGCTAACGGTTAGCTTCTACTAGCCGAGCTGTTCTCTGCTGTTTCCTGGACGCTAAACCAACAACAGCCTTCCCCGTCGTGAGTCAAGATGGGTGAGTCCATATACGCTCCTAGTGCATTTTTTTGTGCACAAAGACTAAAATCGTGACACTTTTTAGAAAATATGACATTACACAAAAACTACAAAGTGAGCAAAAACTATTTTTATGCCCATTTGTGACACTCCAAATTCACCCCCAACAGGTCCTCTGGACATAACACACAAAAAATGATTTGGTTTATTTTTATATTTTTTCATTTTTTTACAGTTCTGGTTTTGATCATAAACCTGGCAATAAAGGGATGAAATCTCAGAAACACAAATATTTTAATATATTTTGTGAGGGCTGAAGCTAAGGATGAAATTCATGTAAATAAATTTATGAAACATATATTTCTATAGGATGTTTTGTTTCAGCGTTTTTTGTGCACAAAGAGTAGAAACGCTAGAAAATTCAAGGATTATGAGGGTTAAGGGTTGTTCGAAGCTGTGTGTAAATGTCTACTGAAAGAGATGAAGACACACATTTTATTATCCTTTTTCTGAAAATGTTGTGATCATTGGGACTTTTCCTGCAAACCTGCAGCTCAGATCCCTTCCTAACAAATGAACTCAGAGACAATGAAGGACACGCGTGGACCTTTTATCCTGGAGACACTTTCGCCTCCTGGATGAACTGTCCAACTCATCTCATCACCACACTGCACAGATATCATGTGTCGTGCTGTAGAGACGAGCACTGGCACCTGGCTAAATGACCAGCAGGCAATTAAATCAGGTGATGGATCTTATTAACGCGATATATGAAACTATAAGTGCATTACGCGCCGCTCCATATGCCGTGTTGTTTTGCTGATTCCTCTTCTGATTGTTATTTTCCTGCCTCAGAAATGTCAAACGAAGCATGATAAGTAGGAAACTGTCAAAGCTATTTTCACTGCATTCAGTCACTTGATGGAAATCAGTGAAGAATGGTTGAGCTGAAGTTGATAAATAACAAAAGAAAAATCTATTCTGCTTTAAAACGTCTCATATAAAAGATGTCTGATTTAGTAAACGCCTGCTCAGGTCTGCCGGTCACCTTGGTTAGGTAACGGCTGCCTCGGGCTGCCCATATGGCTCCAGCAGGCAGAGGAGCTCCTCCTGCACTCAGCCTGCAGGGTCGCTCTGATTGCGCCAGGAAAGACTCGGAGAGCTGGATTGGTGAGATTTAAATTAGAATTGTGTTTTAAAGTAAGTTTTCCTTAAAGTCCTGAAAAATTAACCTAAACCCAAATGATTTTTTTTTTATATTTCCTTCATTGATAAAATGTCTTAAACAAATAAAAGCCAAACCAGAACAGATTCAATAAAGAACATAAACTCATAGAATTTTGTAAATAATAAGTCCAACTAATTACTTTTCTTCTTAAAAAACAACGCTTGTTTATGATTTAATGAGACCTTGTTGTGTAACAATTAGCACAGATGTTAGGAAGGCAGCAGCTGGTTGGTTCAGTTTGGTCTAAAAGTGGCATTTTAACAAAAAACTCTTAATTCAATAAATAATTCAAGTCAGTTTCAACAAAGAGCTCCTTCTTACCTCTGCTTTTGTAATAGCAGCGTTTTACTTGTGAGTTCATTCCGATCTGAGCAAAAGCGTTGCCGCAGCTGTCTGGCCCGATCTAAACTGCAGAGTTTGACGTGTTTTGGAAGCGTTGCACGTAAAAAAATAGACTCAAAACGTAATGATAGTGTCCCTTCGCTTCTGGGACACATCCAAAACGTTGCAGTTTGCTGCTGGTGGAAGGGAACTCGTCCACTATAACAGCAGCTAATTGCTGCGTAGGACGTTTCGCGGCCGTTTCGCAACGCTTTCACATCTGGTGGAAAGAAGGGGTTATCAAATCTGCAGAAGAACTTTAATTAAGGCAAAATATCACATTGTTTTTGCAGCAATAATTTAAAAATGTTTTAGTTTGTGAGTTATAAATAGCTCTCAGAGAAAACAATGGCCCTTTCTCAAAATGTGAATTCGTCTTAAATTGTGCACTCACGTACTTGTGAAACATCAACGATGGCCCAATTAGTGTTCTAATCCCAAGTATGTATCATGGCAAGTACACTCCAAGTTCCCGGATGTGTTTTTGCTCCGCCCCTTAATGCATCAACACATCCTTCTGCAGACTTGGGTCGGCAAGGTATCCCATAATGCATTGCATCGTAAACCAAATGGAAAATGGCAGATGGAAAAGTTCATAACTGTGGTCTTTTTATATAAAAGATAGAAATAAATAAGTGTAAATAAAAATAAAGTTGCCTGTTATTGTAGATGATTGTGTGTAACCAGTCAAATTGGATGTGTGGTTTTTGTTCTGATTCTTCACGATTCCTCAAAATGCTACTTAGCTAACTTGCTATCAGAATAAAACAGTTAAATAAATTTGATGAAAAAAAGCTTTTTTTTTCATTTAACAGCAGGAAATACTGGACAAATAAACAAATACAATGTATTCATTGTTATTTTGTTATTTAAGGTTCAAACTAGACTTTTGTTTTCAGGTCATTTTGTAACTGTAGCATAAAGCAGCCCTTGTTGGATGACGTAACGGAGTTCCAAACGCTGTTCTCGTCCTCCCGTAATCGGTAGAACGTACTTGTCAAGCGTGCAATAACGTATTAGCGTACTTTGGTATTGAGAAAGCCCGCAGAAGGATGCGTTGATGTGTCCTAGATACAAAGGGTGGAGCAGGAACGCATCCGGGAACTTTGGGCGGACTTGCCGTGATACGTACTTAGGAGTGGAGCAGTACTTAGGCCAACATCAATGACGTTTCACAAGTACGTGAGTGCACAAGTTCAGACAAGTACGCATATTAAAAAATGGCTATGATCAGGCTCAGAGTGTGTCACGTCTAAAAGAGTCCGGGCAGAAACGATACTTAGACATGTTTTGTTCTTGGCCTTTCTGGCAGATCGACCGTGAAGATGCTACAACTCTCCGCTTTGGCAGAACATGTTCTAACCAACTAATCAATTAAAGTAGGCTTCATATCCCTAAAACATGCATTTGTGACTCCCGACAGCTGGGGTACGGACGTAATTCCAAAAAGAATCTGGTTAGCACCTTTTCACTTTTTTTAAAGCTCAAATTTCCCACCAGAGGAGGTGCTGAATCAAATTCATACTCATAAGCCCACCCTCTGTTTGCATCCCTGAGGGGTAAACACACCTATTAATGTTATTATTATCACCATTACTCCCCAGTGTGTGGCAGTGCATTTCATCCAGGTTGGCTTGCTGAGAGATTAAGCAGATGCTGGGAACAAATTTGGAAAACAAATTTGCCCGCGCACATAAGCCAGGCGAGCTCGAGTCGCTTGGCGCTGTCACGCTGAATCGCTCAAGTGCTGGAATCCGTGTTGGAGTGGTGAACATAACGCCCAGGACACCGACGTATTCATCACCTCGTCTGCGGTCACGAGAGAAGGTGAAGGCGTCAGGGGCAAGTTGGTTTTGAGATGACCTTCAAAATAAACACAGAATTTTAACTTCACAACTTCTCGCCTCATCGTCGAGGCGCCTCTTAAACGATGTTGAAAGGTTTTTGTTGTTTTTTTGGCACGAGCATGAACTGAGGCAGAAATGCTTTTGAGCCTCCATCTCTGGAGGGAGACGGCTCTCTGCTTTGGGCGTAAAATCAACACTCAGCTGGCTGGTTTTCACCCCCATGTTCTAGTTTCCAGACATTGTTTCCCCCTGATTTCTAGATTTTACTGCCTTTGGTGAAATATCTGTTTGTTTACATGGTCTAATAATCATGGCTGTACACAGCAGCTCTAATGTCTATTGAAGAGAGGTAAAGAGTTCAAATGCAGCACATAACCATATATCCATTATGAGCCTTTCCATTTCCTATCTGTATTCAGACATTTTCTTTAAGAAATAAACCCAATTTGCAGCAGAGTGCAGGCTTTAATGTTGCGTCTCCTAAGTATCATTGAGGGATACTGTCTACATGCTTTTGTCTGTTCCATCTCCAGCATTTCTGCATAAGTTGCTCAACACAATGCAAGGGCTCGGAGGCAGTTTATGTGAAATGGCTTGCATGGATTTTTGAAAGAAATGCTGTCAGGGCTTATTGCATTATACTTGGTGCAGGACTAAATCTCTCTGGGAAGACTTGTTTATAGCATCAAGTGGGATTTTGATTTCTAATTCGAGAGGGAAGTGGTCAGTTCTCACCAGTTAAATTATTAGAATCTGAGTTTTAAATGAGAACAAAATGCTCATGAATTTATTATAAAGTTCTGGCTTTAAAGAGGAACTTCACTCATATTTTTAATACATTTGCAGTGGTCTCTAGTAGGAATGAATGAGTCATTCTCTGGGGGAAAAAGCTCTTGTGTGCATGTTTCAGCCAGAGGAGAAAGTAGCTTCAGACGACAGGATTTGGAGTCTTATTTCCTGATATGTGGACATCTCTCCTCTGATTGGCTAGCAGCAACACGACTCTACCACTGACTCTGTTTACTTTGCAACGTTGATGTTTTATCTCCACTAATAACACAAGCCTGGAGGAGTTCTGCCATGTGGTGGAGTTGCTAATGCTAACGGTTAGCTTCTGTCTATTTCCTATCAGAAGCTAATGCAGGAGATAGGTGTAGAAGACTATCTTCATGTTCTGCTTGCATGTTAAACTCAGAGTGACTGATTATTTTCAAAAATAATAAGTAAAAAATTGTATGTACTTTCTACTCCACTACATTTTCTAATGTACTTGTACTTAAAAGTAAAAAAGTAAAAGTATTCAACTAACATTTAAATAGTGTGTGTGTGTGTTTGTGTGTAGAAGTGTTCTGTTGGACTAGAGGGAGGGGGGGAAATGAAAATTAAAGTACTTTTGCTTTAAAAAAGTACTTTTATGAAGTAAAAGTACTTTTTTACTTTGAAGTACAATTGAAAATGCATTCTTAAATATTTTTACTAAAGTAAAACAATTCTTGGATACTTTTATTTAAGCATCATTTTTACCCCTTCAACAGATTAAGTACGTCTTCCACCACTGCCCAAAGAATTGCCTGCCCTGCCTGTAGGGACGCAGCGCCTCTGCCCAACCCCCTAAAATAACTCACTCCTCGATTTTTGCTAAATTTGGCGGCCCTGATGTTAATCAAACAATAGTGGCTAGCCCTCACTATAAACTGAGTTTTGGGGAAAAAACACTTTCAAAATGAAGGACATGAGATGTTGAAATGCGAGAAAACGATAAAGACTTGATGTTTCTGATCAAACAAACCCCACAGGAGCCACTTTCTGATCATCCATCTGCTTTTACATAAATCCTCGTAAAAAGAAACCTCTTGGAAACTTCACGTGACTCAGCTCTCACCGCCGCTGCAGTGTGCTGTTTGATTTGGATAAACTCCAGTCGGCCCCCTGATGAATTATGAAGTAAAAAAAATACAATGTCATGTTTTGCTTGGTGAGTCGAGCTCTCAACTTTCCACTGAGGCAGTGAAGCATAAAGCAGACACACAATAAGTAAACATTCACTGCTCGTGCGAACAAAGCAGCCGCAGCGAAAGTCACTTTTGTCAACTTTCTCAGACATTTCTCCCCCAGAGTCGAACCAGAACGACCTTTCTCAGCCCGGAACGGTGGTAGACGTTTCTGATCTTCTCTTCAAAACAAGCACAACTTCTCATTTACACTATTTCAGCATAAAGTCAGAAACTAATGATGTGCAAGAGTTCATTAGCAAGCCTTAGATACAAAAAGATGTAGAGAGAGGGAGGGTTAACTAAATAGATGTTATTCTTTTAAGGATTTGGTTTCAGTGGCGTGTCCAGGCCTTTTAAAATGGGGTGGCCCAGGTTGGGCACTTGTTGATGCAGGGGTGGCACCTATAGTTATGGTTTTTGGGGGGGTAAGTGGGGGGCACAGATATTGTAACCCCAAGCTTTTTCTGGAGAATGTAAAGTCAATTTCAATGGAAATTGGTGGGGTGGCCAATCAAATTTCAAGGGTGGCATATGCTGCCCCAGGCCATTCCCTAGACACGCCCCTGTTCTGGACGTTTGGACCCACAAAACTTTATTCCCTGTTTTTTTTAAAGGTGGTCACCTATTTTTGTCTGTCTCATTCAGACTTGTTCATTTCACACAAAATACATAATTCAAATGTTAAAAAGCCATTAGCATCTCGCAAAGTGAAAGTGAAATAACTCTGTTTACCATCTGTTCTGCTTTGGTCTGTCACAAAGCATCACCGTGATGAGTCTGGTGTGTTACAACGCCGCGTTATGTAAGATCCTTTGCTGTTTCTGCAGGTTTTGTTTCCCCTCCAAGCACCCAGAACAGTTACAGTTACTTTATACCCCGTCAGATCACTTAAAACGCAGCAGCTGCTGCTGCAGAGATCAAATTCCCCTCCAATTCAATTAGTGGGGGGGTGGAGAGTAAAGTGAAACAGCTCTGGCTGATTACAACCATTGTTTCTCACTTGATGTGAAATTTAGACACGCACAGTCTCAAACGAGAATCGCATCATCTGTTTATGAGTAAACACACAGGAGTCACTTTCTTTATGTGTCGCTGGATTCAGACTTCATCAATAAGACATTCTGGTTTGCAAATGCATCCTAAAAATGATTAATTAGTAACAAAACTACCTTTGAGAAACCATGATGGCAGAAATGTTTGTGACTATTTACACAGAATACTTTTAACTCAGTCTTTCTTTTGGGAATTTAGATTTCATAAAGAGTTATTAGTGTATAATCTCTCAACAGCTCAGAAAATGTAATTATTCTAATTTTTAAAAATTATTGAACCCCTTTTTGGTGATTTAGAAGCTGCTTTCTTAGAGAATGTGGGACAGTTGTCACTAACGTGTTTTGAATAATCTTATGATGTATTGATTTTATTATTCTTTTAGATGTATATTTCTGAGTCATGTGCATCAGGCTGCAATATGGAACGATATTTGTTTTTGTGCCAAAAGGATAATATAATATAATATAATGTAATATAACGTGATATAATATGCCATTATATAATATAATATTAAATAATATAATATACCATAATATAATATAATACAATATAATATAATATAATATAATGTAATATAATATAACATAATATAATATAATATAATATCAAATAATATAATATAATATAATATAATGTAATATAATGTGATATAATATGCCATTAAATAATATAATATAATATTAGATAATATACCATAATATAATATAATATAATATAATATAATATACCATAATATAAAATAATAAAATATAATGTACTATACTATAGTATAATATAATATAATATTTATTTGAGTTATAGATGAGTTTTTGATGTTTACTTTTCATCTTTCCCGTACCGATGCTCCCCTCGTTTTTCTGCCTGACAGGAGCTGAATTCTTCATCAGTCTGATGAAGATGAAGCGACGTGCTGGGTGAGTTAGATTCTTTGTGCACTCAACCACTTACTGCTCTAACCTCTTAAGCTGACTGAATAATAATGATGATACTAATGTAAGTAATTGCCATCAGCAACTCAGAATCTGCTCTCATTATGCAACAGCTGACAGTGGATTCTGCCAAATCGCTGCCAGCTATGAAATAGTAAAAAAAAAATGCATATTTTATTCATCGTCAGTCCACATTACAGGGACATCAGAGTCACTGACCCAGAGAGGATTTGCCTGCTCTTGCCTCTGTCACATTCACACTCTAATTCGCTTCCACACTTGCTGCCCAGCACATGAAAAACTGATGAACTGGTGGTGACGGAGCATCTACAGCAGGAAGGGCTCTGGTGTTCTGATCCAAGCTACTTTTATTATGATGGAGGAGAGTTACCTGTAAACCAATCCCCTCACCAGCTGCTTCAGTCTCAGCTGGACATCATGGGATTAGTGACTCATGCAGATTAAATGTTCTGGATGCAGATTATGAATCGATTATGAATTAAGAGACAACAGACATCAAACAATGAGCGCACTTCATTCAGCAACCGGGACGCAGTCAAATGATCTCCTAACTTCAAAGAACAATGTTCAAAGAAACACTGAAGATGATACAGTATGTTACAGATGATGATATTAGGAGGAAGTAAATAACTGGAGAAAAGCATGTTTGCAAGATGAAATGTGTGCAATTTAATAATAAATATACAGAGAAGATTTTAAATTAAAAGGGTTAATTCGTCTAATAAGTTCATCTAAATAGTTCCCAAACATCCTCTCGAACCATCCAGGACTAGTTAGGTCATAAATGAGGCGTTTTCTAGCATAACAGAGGAAGTCAGAATTATGTGTCACGGGATCAACCATGACCAGGAAACTCCTCCGACGTAAAGCATCACTAAAGAGTTTTTAACACTTTAAGCTATTGCTTTCTTATTGGTTTCAGTGATTCTTGACCCATTAACTTGAGCAACTTCACACTTGACAGCACTGCCCTCTGCTGACCAGAAACTGCACTTCGCAGTTTTGTGGTTCCGGTAGGAACACTAGTGGGAGGTCTCTACCTGCTTTACGGCAATAGCTGATTAATGTGCTGGTAGCTAATATAAAGGCTTATTTTAGTTTGCTGACCGTGACTAAAAAACAAAAGAAGAAGAAGAATTTTTCTTGTTTTTTGGCATCATGGCAGAGCCTGGAAGAAAAGTAACAGAGTAATGTCTTTGGAGGTGAAGCAAAGAGCTAAAACCAGAGTGAACATCGGCGCGGCCTACGCTAGCTTGAGGAAGCTAAAGGAGGCTAGGAACTCACAGACTGATGGTGACCTGGCTTTGATGCTACTGGACTTGTAAGAAATAATATTTTTGTCTAACAGTGTGGATCTTTTTACTTCGTGGCTTTTTTAGTATCAGGTAGCTCGTGTTAGCATTAGCTCATTGTTAGCACTAGCTACAGCAGGCTGCAGCAGGGTTGTTATGATTGTTGTAATAATGCTTTCAACCAGATGGAGGGAGCAGCGGTAAACTTGTTAAGTGTTGCTTTAGATCCTATTGAGAACGTTCAGCTCAATCATCATGAGGCAGGTGATAAAATAAAAGACAAAACATTCCAACAAACTCCAAACCCTGATTATGCAACAACAGGTCACCATCATTCAGGACTTGGGAGTTGAATAACTTCATCCTCATATGAACTGCAGAGGTCTAGAAACAGAAGGAGAAACTTCAAATATAGACTTTATGTAATTGAAAAATCCAGCTACAAGATCTGAAAATACTGAAGGGGCAAAAACCGTTGCTTTTTATTTCCTTTGAAACGTACAAATTACAAACGCCTGTTGTCCTGGAGCCACAGGACAACAGGTGTGGTGCCGGGCTCTATGTGGGGGAAAAACATGGATGGCAGGTTTCTTTGTATCTTTTTTATTGTGTAACTTTGTTCACGACTGAAAACAGTCACGGATCTCCACTTTTATTTATTTAGAACAGGGGTGTCCAATTTGTGGCCTGGGGCTATTTGGAGCCCTCTGCTCATTTTCTGCAGCCCCCACTTTCTAGAATGATAAATTTAGTCTCTCCTGGAGACTTTTGATGTAGATCGACACTTTCTAACATTTTTATGTTCTGATCTTTACTAATATGACTGTTTAGGATTTATTTTGAGGACTACAACTAAAATAATTTTTGCATTTTTGGGGCCCACAAACACTATGAACTTGACTATTTTGCCTTGAAATGTTTGTCTAAACCCTCAAATTATAAAACTCAACTTATCCTGCAAAAATCAGTTCAATCCTTAAGACGTTTCACTTCTCATGAAATTACTGAGAATCTACATAAGCATTTGTATTTGTTGGCAAGCACCGCTCAAAACGGAGACGGTACCTTTAATTCTTTCCAATGCTGTGAGAACCAGAAAAACCCAAACGGTGCAGTCCAACCTTTCCCCTGAGCAGCTTACAGTGTAGTTTGGGTGGTCCAGCCCTTTAATTTAGCTTGTGCAAACATGCTGTGATATCATATTCCTCATTACGCAGAGACTACTCCACTGCAGGTCAACACATGTTAGAAAAACAGTGGAAAACAAAACAACTGCTACTCATGTCCAACGGTCACATGTCAAACATGGCTTCGGATAACAACGGGTGTGTGTGACATGTCTGGTTATAAAACAGCGTTAGCTGTACGTTGTCCTCTGTATGGTATAGATGATCAATCCCTTCCCTCAGAGGAGGAGTGACTGGGATGAAGAAGAGTTTTTCCTTATTTCTCCCCTCGTGGTATCTCACATGCATCCAACCCTTTTCCCTGATGGTGAGTAAGCGGACGTTCTGCCTCATCCTCATGATGTCTAATTACAGCTTCTACTCCCTTATCATGATCATTAGAGCATCCTTAAGCTAGCTTCATCTTAGCGGCTCTCTGCAACATCTTATCATGCAACAAAGTCAACAAGCCGGGAAGTTCTCCTTCGTGTCGCCTTACTGTAAACCTGTCTGGTATGGTGTTACTGGTACAGTATCCAGAGTGTTGCTGTCGTGTGCCAGGAGTCTGGCGGAACAACGAGGCTCTAGTGTTGTCATTAATTCTTAATGGCAGACTGAAACGCTGCCAATCACCGTGTTTTAAGCAGCCTCCAGGCTCTCGATTACAGACTGCGGTTAGACTCCCTGGTGTGGGTTTGTGTGCCTCTGATACGGTTACGAGTCACAGGTCATGACTAACAACTACAGCGGTCACGGAAGAGTCCGATACAAGATGGAGATAAGAACGGCTTCTAAACAGGAATGTGATAGTGTGTCTTTTTCATTTTGCACAAATAAAAATGGTTATTTATATTTATTTTATTTAGGGGTGGGAACTTAATTATGATTAGTTAATTTAACAATAAATATCGTCAAGCTGCACCTCTAAAAAACGCAGAACCTTGGCTACAAGAACATGCAAACGTTTTTATGTGGTCCAAACAACTAAAACTAAGTTATTGGAAATCCCTCTTTATGTGTGTTTTTGTCTTTTCCTAAATTTTGCTCACATTCTATCCACCCGTTATGAAGCTAGGATTCTAAATATGTATCTCCCAACATTCTACACCTAAAACCCACAGATAGAAGCCAGAGAGCAGCAAAAACAGAAATTGTTTATTCCCAGCAGATCTCCAAAAAGTTGCTTATCTTTGACGTTTCACCTTGAAAAGTTTTTTTTATCCAGACTTTCTTATTGTTTACGATTAGCCCTACCTCTGGTGTCACACTGAAAACAGTTTAGATGGAAAACAAAGTTATTTTCACCAAAGAAAACTCCAGTAGGACTTCTCTCTTTCCTGGTTTGTGTATGTTTGTGTTATGACGCGTCTCATTGGCTGACTGAGCTGTCAGTCTAATTTTGGTGAGTAACACTTGATTCTATTGGCCCTAATGATCCAAAAGAGGTGTCAATCATTCAAATTGACTAATCAGTCATGGAGGTAGAAGGCTGCGTAATGAAGCTTCTGGAATAGCTCCAGCCTACGCCAGCAGCGTGTTTTACGCATGACGTGCAGCAGCAGTTCTAAACTTTATTTTCCTGTTTTGATTGAAATACAATGTAAAAACATTTTTTAGAAATTAAAAGAACTTGACTTTATAATAATAATGTCCATGTCTATTTTTTGAGTCTGCCTCATTTTTAATTAAAAAATTTGCTTTTTGGGCACATTTTCTTGAATGATTAAAATGTGATTAATCAAGATTAATTAATCGCAAACCCTCTAATTAATTAGATTAAATGTTTTAATCAAGTCCCACCCCTAATGTTATTATATTATTACTGAGTTTTTGCTTCCAGAATGATCTTTTGATGGATCGGAGTCAAAAAGGTGTTGGAAACACTCCTTAGAGGTTCTGGTCCTTATTAACATGACAGCTTCACACAAACCCACATCCTAATGGTTCTGGATTGGATGGAGATCTGGTGACTGTGGAGGTTTTTGGAGACCAGTGAACTCGTGGTCATGTTCTAGAAACCAGTGTGAGATGATCTGAGCTTTGTGACATGGATTATCCTGATGGAAGCAGCCATCAGAAGATGGGTCCACTGTGGTCGTAAAGGGTCAATAACAATACTCAGGTAGGCTGTGGTGTTTGAATCAGGCTCAGGTGGAGTTAAGGGGTCCAGGAAATGTATTTCCAGGCTCTGTGGGAATCTTAGCCTCGGTTTCCTGTTTGTAGCTGACTGGTGACACCCGGTGTGATCTTCTGCTGCTGGAGTCTTCAAGGTTCAACCTGTTGTGTTTCAGAGATGCTATCAGCCAGACCTCACCTTTACTCACACTCCTCTGACTTCAAACCTCAACAAGACATTTTCATCCACACACAACTGCTGCTCACTGGACATTTTCTCTTTTCTGGACCATCCTCTGTAGAGACAAACCCCCCATAGTTCAGCAGTTTCTAAAAAAACAATGGAAATGAAGTGAATCTCCTTTCTTCTTCTCAACTGGAACTTTAGGAAGCCATGTTTGCCATGTGCACACACCTGCATGCCTTTGCTGCCATGTGATTGGCTGAGAACAAGCAGCTGAGTGGGTGTACCTAACAACGTGGCCGGTGGGTAGAGCGTGACACATAATGTCCCTGAGATCACAAACTCCCCCAGGAAAGCTTGAGATTTGTCCAAAACCGTCAGAATAAACAAACAACGGAGCTAAAGAACAACACGTTAATGAAAGCTGATGAAGGTGAAACGGGCTAGTGACAGAAAAACGTGGCGAGTGAGAAAATAAGGACAGGAAACACGTGGATCGCGTGAGACTCGCTGAAGTCGAGGACAACCGGACAAAATAGGAATTTGCTCCCAGCGCTGCGTGCCTGCCTCAACTAGTCTGCTTTCAACTCGCTGATATCCAGTTTGCCACTTTCTGGCATCAGGAATGGCTAAATGTAATCCTTTAAAATGTGTTATATTGATTTTTTATTGTTTTCTGACATTTTTAACATTCCTGTGACGTATTTTTGTATTTCGCACCTCAGAAACAACCAAACTTCACCATCATTTACCCATTTTCTAGAGAAAATGACCTTTAAAAGTCCATTTATGTACACATGGCGTCCAACATGACAGATGTCCTGGTTTTGTACCGCTCTGGTATGACGTCTGATGCTATTGAAGCGGCTGATTTATGGGCCTTGTGGGAAATCAAGGCAAACTCAAAGAGCTTTAGTCCGTTTTGCACTATTTTGATTAAAAAGTCAGCAAAAGCCTCACTGCCACCCTGTAATGAGATTATTTCTCCTCTTTGATGCATCAAAAGCAAAGTTAATTGTTAAACTTAACATTAAAGGATGCGTAATAACACATCCAGTTCTTACAGGAACACATGATCAGTTTGAGAGGAAATGCACCATGTGATCATTTGGATGAAAGAGGGTGTGATTGATTGTGTTACAGCTCTGATTTTGTTGAAGGCTAACAGGGTTATGAAGGGTTTTTCATGCCCATCAGGTACATGGAAGAGCCTGCACAGCAAACGGCTGCTTCCTGTGGCTAAATAAAGAGTCCCTACAAGATTATGAGATTAAAGGGACACTAGTCAGTTTTGGCTTGTTTTTAGCACCCCCTAGTGTTCGTTGGCGAAACCAAAAGTAAAACTTATCTCCTCGCTGTGCGTTGGTCTTTTTAACACCTTAATCTAACAGCTGAAATGTCTCCTCAGCCTTCATTAGTGTCTACAGGAGCGGTTCATCACTAAATCAAACAAATCAGCTGTGTTCACGATCTAAAACATGCAGGAAACATGCACAGCCAGGTATGGCAAGCTCAAATTTTTGTAAGTCCCAACAGACCGGACCGGCAACTGTGAAGTTGCAAGTGGAATATTCTGGCCACAGGGGGCGGCAGGGGCTGGGTGGCCTTTCATTCACCCAGTAAAGGGTCATTTTAGCACATACTGGCTCAAGAAAATGATTTAAAAATATAAAAAAGTTGCAAAGTGTCCCTTTAATTAGAAATGAGCGCATGCAAGATTTTGTAAGGGACACAAACATACAATTAGAAGAGTAAATTCAGATATTCTTTATTGTAAATTCATAAAGCAATAAAGAAGAGAAATTTGAATCAAAGTGACTCTGATGTTTATGAAAATGGTTATATTGTACAATTTTGAGGGGAAAAATTTACAAAATTCTCCTGAATTCTAATTTTTTGAGTTTTGCACAGAATAATTTGCTTGCACATAAAATTATTTGACTTTTTCAAGGGAGGAGGGCAAATTTATGATTTCCAAGTAAAAATTTGAGTGTTTTTTTGTTGTTTTTTTGCTCGGGTTTTTTGATTTAATTCTGGATTATTTTATTTCCTTCACAAATTTATACAATTTATCCATGTTTTATTCTTGTAAACCTCTTAATTCTCACAAATTTTACCAAGACATTAAGACATCTCAAAACTTTGAAACTTTCCAGCATCACGTTGTTTCATGCAGATGACATCATTCTCAAAATTTCCAAGGTTTCTCTCTAAATTCCAGCCCTCCCCTGCTGCTCTGTTATATCATTTTAATAAAACAAACATTTAAGTTGAATTTTGAGGGATATTTTTATAAATGTTATCACCATAAACCATCTGATGTCTGATATTGTATGACCTCAAGTGTTTAAAGCAAAAACAGCTTTCCTGATAATAAAATCACTACTGATGACCCAGCAGAAGCTGAGAACCTTAAACACTGAAGGATATTTCTCAGAGGTGTGCACGCCTTGTGCTGTTTCTGTGTTCTGGAGCAGAAATAACACAAAAGAACAAACCAGTGATGCCTTAAGTTTCCTCCAGCATCGTCTCTGACCTTCAGCTGTGCAGAAAGTCTCATAAAGTCTGACATGAATTATTTCTTTAGCTTTTCTATTCTGCAGCAGGATGAAATGCTTCAGGAAAATTAATTAAACAGTTATGATTAACAGTCACATGACCCAAAATGACAAATATTCTGTTAACGGATGTATTTTATGTCTCTAAAAGCTTGATTAATACAAAAACATGCAGGGATTAAATTAAAACAAACTCAAATCTAAAATTCAAGGACTGCTGAACCTTATGCAGCAGCTCATTGTTGCACAGATGCTGGAAAAGTTAAGTGCAACAGGTTTGAAGACCTGTTCAGCATCAAGTAAACCCAGATAAAGTTCGGTTTAACTCAGGATTAAAGTTTTAAATTCCGTCTCTTTCTTACCTATGGTCGTGATCACTGTGATGGCGAAGTAAAAGGAGCCGGCGAATTTCCACTGCACCCCGGCTTTGTGCGGCTTCAGCTGCAGCACCACCCTTTCCAGCTGGTGGAAGTTCTCCGAGGACAGGTTGAAAATCCGGAGCAGGTCCTTTTTGTTGTTGTCCAGCTTCTCCTTCTGGGTCATCTCCTCCTGGGACTCCAGCACGTCGAAGATCGCGGCGCCGACGATCAGGTAGGTGAAGGTGCAGATGATGAGGGCGAGGGTCCGCACGTTCTGCCTCTTCATGGTGGAGTCGGTGTGCGTCAGGGGCGCAGGTGGAGGGTCAGCGCGGGGCCGGAGGACGCGCGGCTCGGCCGGATCATGGCCGTGACGCTCTGCCGGAGCCGCGGAGCTCTCCGGCTGTTTTATGAGGAGAGAGGAGCTGTTCATTCAGCACCACCCCTCCGCTCCCCTCCCTCTGGAGACACATCCCAATTCTCTCTCTCTCTCTCTCTCTCTCTCTCTCTCTCTCTCTCACACACACACACACACACACACACACACACACACACACACACACACACACACACACACACACACCTGTCAGTATGCAGTTATACCATTCTACCTGATTTTGGGAACAGAGATATACCACAGTAGTTTATATAAATGTAAACATTTATATTTTCAGCTTTGAAACCGCAATAAAGATCAGCAACGACAATAGATTTCACTGTTAGAGCATAAAGTTTTATTGTCTTTATTAATTATGAGGAAACAAAAAGATTCTTTTACCCTTCAACTGCTACACTTGGAGAAAATATCTTTAATGTGTTTTCAAGCAATTTTTATGATGTCTGGAGCTTCAAAAGGTTCAAAAATACGGAGGACTCATCCTGGCAAAGCAAGCAACAACGACATAAGTGAATGCATGAATGAATGAATGAATGAATGGATAGATGGATGAATGAATGAATGGATGGATGGATGGATGGATGGATGGATGGATGAATGAATTAATGAATTAATGAATGAATGGATGGATGGATGGATGGATGGATGGATGGATGAATGAATTAATTAATTAATGCATGAATGAATGAATGAATGAATGAATGAATGGATGAATGAATGGATGGATGGATGGATGGATGAATGAATGAATGAATGAATGAATGAATGGATGGATGGATGGATGAATGAATTAATGAATGAATGAATGAATGGATGGATGGATGGATGGATGGATGAATGAATTAATTAATTAATGCATGAATGAATGAATGGATGAATGGATGAATGAATGGATGGATGGATGGATGGATGGATGGATGGATGGATGGATGGATGGATGGATGAATGAATGAATGAATGGATGGATGGATGGATGGATGGATGGATGAATGAATGAATGAATGGATGGATGGATGGATGGATGAATGAATTAATTAATGCATGAATGAATGAATGGATGGATGAATGAATGGATAGATGGATGAATGAATGAATGGATGGATGGATGGATGGATGGATGGATGGATGGATGAATGAATGAATTTGGAAGTAAAATTGAAAATAAATAAAAATAGATAAATTGGGAAAATAAATGTGTAAATAAATAGGCCTATATAAGGTAATACACTGAAAATAAATACAAAATAAATACAAAATAGATACAAATAGATAAATTAGGAAATAAATCAATAAATATGTAAATAAATACATTTGGAAGTGAAATTGAAAATAAAAATGGATAAATTGGGAAAATAAATAAGTAAATAAATAAATAAATAAATAAATAGGCCTATATAAAGTAATACATTGAAAATAAATAAAAATAGGTTCAATTCAGTTTATTTATATAGCGCCAAAGAGTCGTCTCAAGGCACTTCACAAAGTGAAACATTCTAATTGAGTTCAGTTCATTATTCCAATTAATTCAAAGTTTCCTATGTAAGGAAACCCAGCAGATTGCATGGAGTCACTGACTTGTGTCAGTTACTTTACAGCAATCCCCATACTGATCTAGCATGTAGCTGAACTAGACCAAATTCTAGCCTTGCAAAGTTTGTATATATTTTCATATATAATCGTATATATATTCACATATATAGGTTGGCTTGCCAGGCTAGCATGTAGCGACAGTGGAGAGGAAAACTCCCTTTTTACAGGAAATAACCTCCAGCAGAACCTGGATCAGTATGAGCATATATATACATATATACCAAAAGGTGTTTCTATGGCTGCATTGTGATTTCTTAGTAGATATTCTATTTAGTAAATTATAAACTTTATTATCTTTGAGTTTGAAATGAATAAAGGAGCGTTGCAATTATTTATTTATTTATTTATTTATTTATTTATTTATTTATTTATTTATTTATTTATTGACATCCTGTTTTGACAGGATGAGTCATCCATTAAAAAGTCATGCCAGGATCCAAAAGTTGCATTTTTATTGGATCATAGACTGACCATCTTTCATGAAGGTGACCCTAGACCTTTGCTGTTCTGGTTAAGACGTCCCACAGGAGTGAAAAGGTCAAAGGTCGACTACAGATGTGAACACACTAGTCAGGCGACGTCATCTCACTGCAGTTTGTACAACTGTCATAAAACATAATCCGGTACATGCATTCCCTTTTGTTTACATGAGAAGAATCAAGAATTTAATTGACTAAATAGTTTTTCTGACAACCCCAGAGGCTATGAATATAAAATAATCAAAGATGAAAGCACTCCACAACCCCAAAATGTGAAGAAAGAAATGTAATAAAAAGTTTTAAGCCTGTTTAATTGCACACAGCCTTTCCTACCTAGCGGTTCCATTTCCTGCTACATTTCTGTTTTTAACATTTATTGAGACTCAGGATTTTCCAGTTTCCTGATTGCTGGAGAAAAGCTGTTTTTGGGGTCTATGTGTGCATGTCCTGCACCGTCTACCTGATAGTGGAAGCTTAAATCATAAGGATGTCCTGGATGATGCTCTTTAGGGTTTTATTGTTGTGCAGATGTTTGACTGATGGTAGGTTGGTGCCAGCAGTCACCTGTGTTGTGTTTACGATTTGATAAAGAGCTTTTTTACTTCTTGGGGCAAATACCCAACAGCTTCTGTGCTTTTCTTGCAAATGCTGAAGTACTGGAGCTAAAATTAGTGTTTTCTCAGTGACCTCTGCTTTGATAGTGTGCAGATGATGGGTCTTTTTATGGTCTAAATGGATTTCCTTGTTCTTTATGGCATTATTGGTTGTTGACATTGTCAGTTCTCATGCATACAGAAGGGAGCTAAACACACAACCTTGTGGAACACCAGTGCTGACGATGTCTTTCTCTCGGCTTGAGAATCTGGTGGACGATAAAAACTAAAAATATTTGAGATCCAGCATTTCTTAAGTGGAACACAGGTCAGATGAAAAAAGACAGCAGAGCACACGGTGCTGTGTGTGAATATGTTCTCAACTATCTCAGAATAAATAGGAAATAACAAGAAAAGCAGTGATGTTCGACAGATTTATGACTGGAGAGTAACTTTAATGTTCTGATTTTAGATGATCAGACTCAGGCGTCCATTTTATAACCTTTTTCTCTCCTGAATATGATTTTATTTGCAGCTATTAAAGTTAATTTGTGGAAGACTGGGATTAAAAAGAAGCTGCACAGGAAAAATGAACCAAAATCAGCCTATAAATGATTGTTCCTCACTGTTCAATGAACCCATTTTAGGGCATTACAGAACGTTAAAGAAGATCTTGGGAGATTTAATGACTTTTTAGAAGAAAAACGTTTTGTTTTGATAATGGCTAAAAAAACCCTTCTCTTTAATTCTAAGAAACGTCATTTAGACTTTCTGGAAGATGAAACTATCTTGTTTATTTGGACTTAAATTCCTGTGAGACCTCATGTACATCAGCAGCTCTGTTGTGCTTCATCAGAGAGGCTCGGGGGCAAAAGCTCCTTTATTCAGTCGTTTATCACATCTGAGGAGCGTTTTTGTTTTTACATGACACAAAATCTTAATCTAAGAGTGATGCAGCCACCGAGACTCGCTCTGGCATCTCTGCCAAGCCCAGCTGTTCCTTTAGCTCCAAGAAAAACTTAAACGTTTGCCCTTTGACCTCCGCTTTCATCGGCTCAAACATACATCAACACCAGATGCTTCCTCTCTGGTCTGACACTAAATAAACCTCAAATAGATGTTTTTTGATTATTCTCATTGTGACATTTTAGCTCCAGAAGGTGTTTGGTGCGTTTAGAGACAGAAAAACGGTTTTACAATCACACAAAGAGACAAATGACTCACTCGATGACCTTTGAAGTCACTGGTTTCCAGTAAGTGGAGTGAGATGGAGCCATGATTGGACGGATTTCACTGCTCTGGACTTTTTGTTTAATATATTTATCTTCCCTAATAAATGTGTTCTTCAATTCTTCACAAATATAATCATAAAATCGTAATAAATCAAGGAATTTCAGGTCAAACTGGTGAAATGAAACTTTTAAATTATTTTTTGTATGAGTGAGAAATAAAAAGATTCATTCTAAAGAAAGCTACACGTTTATTTTTAACAGTTCTTGTTAAAGGTGCGTCCACGTGGCGACCTGTGCCGGACTTGTGCTCTGCTCGTCACTGACTGATAAATCTTAGCTCTTTTTAAGTGAGCGGGGCCAAAAATAGCTCTACTTTCAATAAACGGGTCAGTCAAGTCAACTGTGACTGAGCCTGCATAAATCCTCCCCTCACAAATTGAAGTGCTGAAAGCCTCGGCCGGTCATCGGTGCATCAATTAATCCACGACGCTTTGATCCAAACTAAAAATACGCTTGGAAAGGTAAAAATTTATGACATAATAAAGAGATTTTGTGCATTAAAATGCCAGAAGATGTTGATTTTGTACAGTCGAACACACAAAGACATGATTTTGATCTTTAAGATGCATCTGGCTGTGTCCGTGCTTCTATCCATCACATTAGTAAACAAAACACCAAATTAATTTAATAAAACTGCAGCCAAACTCTAATAAAATGTAATAAAGAGATGAAAGAGCAACAAAATCTAAAAAAACACATCAGAGTTGGGATCTTAAGTTCACCAACAGACAATAAATCAACTAAATTAGAGCAAAGAGTCTTAATTATGATTGTTTCAACTGCTGTTATTCATTATAACAAATACAGTTAATAAAATTAGGATTTTTTTATAATGGAAGATTTTGCTGTAGACACTAATGAAGGCTGAGGAGACATTTCAGCAGTTAGATTATGGTGTTAAAGAGACGAACGCACAGCGAGGAGATACGTTTCACTTTTGGTTCTACTAAACGGACACTAGGGGGTGCTAAACGCTAGCCAAAACTACAAAGTCTCCCTTTAAACAAGGCAACAGTAACTGCTGACTAAAAACACAATGACATGAATAAATATTTTATTTGTTGCTTTCATTCATAACACCTAAGCAAACTGCAGATTAATTACACAACATCTTGCAAAAAAGTGTGAAGTTGTGCAAGACGTCATTTTTAATATTTGACCAAAACAGACGTTTTAAGTAAAATACCTGCAGAAACAACATCAACATTTAGGTACACACACACACACACACACACACACACACACACACACACACACACACACACACACGTTGTATTTTACGGCCTCACTAGCAGAGCGTTGGGTTCATGAGGCCGTCTAACTGGAGAACACATTACATAACGCCGTCATATAAGGACATCATTAAAGGCAATGCCACACAGACAGGAGCTGTCCTTCCCCCTCCCCTCCCCTCCTCACCCCACCCTCACCCCCCACCACCCCACCTCCTCCATATACCCTGAAAGCATCTTAGGGGGGGTGCCCTTCAGCTGCCCATATCTCATTACATGTGCTCCAGCCTGACCTGTGGCTTCACACTGACATTCAGACTCTTTTATTTTCCATTATGTGCTCTGCCTCTCTGACTCTAATGCTGCTCCTGCTGTCATTTACTAATTATTCTAAACATCCCTCCAATTAGAGGTGAATCTGTTAATAATAGTCCGTGCAGCACCAGGTGCACCTGTGAGCTCTCTGAAAAACAAAACAATGATTTAAAACTTTTCTGAAGGTGGTTCTGTCTTCACCTGTAGACCTTTGCTGTTCTGGTTAAGATGTCCCACAGGAGTGAAAAGGTCAAAGGTCGACTACAGATGTGAACACACTAGTCAGGCGACGACGTCATCTCACTGCAGTTTGTAAAACTGTCATAAAACATAATCCGGTACATGCATTCCCTTTTGTGTACATGAGAAGAATCAAAAATGTATTATCGACGAAATAGTTTTTCTGACAACCCCAGAGGCTATGAATATAAAATAATCAAAGATGAAAGCACTCCACAACCCCAAAATGTGAAGAAAGAAATGTAATAAAAAGTTTTAAGCCTGTTTGATTGCACACAGGCTTTCCTACCTTTGATAGCGGTTCCATTTCCTGCTACATTTCTGTTTTTAACATTTAATGAGACTCAGGATTCTCCAGTGTTCTGATTGCTGGAGAAAAGCAGTTTTGGGGTCTATGTGTGCATGTCCTGCACCATCTTTAGGGTTTTATTGTTGCAGGTGTTTGACTGATGGTAGGTTGGTGCCACCTGTGTTGTGTTTATGATTTGATAAAGAGCTTTTTTGCTTCTTGGGGCAAATACCCAACAGCTTCTGTGCTTTTCTTGCAAATGCTGAAGTACTGGAGCTAAAATTAGAGTTTTCTCAGTGACCTCTGCTTTGATAGTGTGCAGATGATGGGTCTTTTTTATGGTCTAAATGGATTTCCTTGTTCTTTATGGCATTATTGGTTGTTGACAGTGTCAGTTCTCATGCATACAGAAGGGAGCTAAACACACAACCTTGTGGAACACCAGTGCTGACGATGTCTTTCTCTCGGCTCGAGACTCTGGTGGCAGTTGCTGAGCGAGTGCATTAGCCACTTGGAGATAAAAGGAGTCGTTCCTTTCCAGTCAAACGTGCATCTCGGTTCAAGGAGTTTTAAAATAATACAAATCAGACAAGGAAATAAAACACTGCACACACTCGTTTGGTTAATATAATTCATTAAAAAATTTATAATCACATATCAAAAATATGAAAATTGATCTCATAGTCTGCTACTTCTTCCTTTTATTTCCTAATCTTATTTCTTTACTTTTATCTTAACTTTGTTGTATAATATCTAGAGGTGGGAATTTAACACGTTAATTACGATTAATTAATTAGAAAAAAACGCGTTGAAAACTTGACCCCTTTGAACCCGAGCGCACCCCAAATTGGGGCCCAGAAAAGTTTAGCATCATAATTTATGCTCTATATATCAATAAATATCATCAAGCTGCACATCTGACAAAACAGCATAACCTGGTCTACAAGACCATATAAAACGTTTTTAGTAAAAATAAAACTACGATTAAATGAGTCATGACAAATCGCTCTTCATGAAGAATAGAAAGGAAGAAAAAAAATCTACTTTTGTACCCTAAAAATATAAAACGTTAAAGCATCCGCTTTGCCATGAATCATAGCAACATATTTGTTATACTCTCCTATGTTATTTCTAGAACTTAGCTTTGATTAGTTTGGGACGTCCCATCTTTTTGTTGACCTCTACTTTGTGAATCATCTAATTTAAACATATTTCATTGACTGTGTTATTCTTGATATCTACAAATAATCTGGGATAGGCATGAAGGAGCACCAGCTTCAGTCGGGTGCATGGTTTAATGGGCCTCAATAAGACTAATTACAAGCTTTAACCTCCTAAAAATCACATCCCTGCAGAACAAAATAGTCAACCTTCGAAAATTAATGTTGATTAAATACCAACTGTTGTAAAATTGAACTTATATTTCATATTAATAAACTTTTTAAATGCTTTCACACACAAAGTCTTCTTTAAAACATGAAATAACAATCCAAAACTCACCTGTTTCCTCTAAAATCTGAGAAATTTTTCTTTACGTCTTGCAGCTCTTCCTGTCCAGCTAATGGGTCTTCATTAGTCGAGCCACATTTATTGCCATGATTGCTGCCAGTATTTTGATTTTACTGTTGGTTTGGTTCCACTCACGGTACATTAAGTCCAATATGTTGCTTTATTTTTCAGCAGCGTCGCTCCGTATTCAGCAGCTGTAAATATGAAACTTTATGTTTGTTCTGTTTCTCACAAGGAGGGAAAATAACAGTCAGCCCGGCTCTTTGTTTTCATCTGGACACACACCAGCACACGCCGTACCAGTGTGTCGACAGAAATAAAACAACAGGCATCACGGAAGGTAGGGAAAATGAAAGATAAGATTCCAGATATAATAAATCTTCTGTGAAGCTGTTTGGTTGGAATAAAACACCCAAAGTAGGAAGTATGGATGCATTTTTCTCTTGGAAACAGTTGGCTCTAAATAACAGGAACAAATAATAATTCTGAGTTGGTTTAGAGCTGCAGACCAAAACGAGTGGGCGCTCTGTTCCAAATCGTCACTTTATGCTCTTAAAGTTTATATTTCTGCTTTTCTTTTGGGTGCATAAACACGTACAATTATAATAGGAAGCTCAGCCAATGGGGCGGGGACTTTCCAATCATACCTCGCAGACAGGGGTTATGTTGTTTCTATTGGTGATCACAAATCAAAGCAGGTCACCATGACATGTGGGGTCCCCCAAGGTTCTATACTTGGATCACTACTCTTCAACCTCTACATGCTCCCCCTAGGTCAGGTCAATAACATTACCTATCTTTTCCTGCACTTCAGAACTTTAACTTTTGAATCAATCTTGATTAAATTTGGGGACAGCAGTAGCTCAGGAGGTAGAGCATGTTGTCCAGTAATTGGAAGGTTGCAGGTTTTATCCTGGCTTCCAACAGAGAATGCTGCTGTGTCCTTGGGCAAGACACTTAACCCACCTTGCCTGCTGGTGGTGGTTGGAGGGACTGATGGCACCTGTGTGCACCAGGCCTCGCCTCTGTCAGTGCGCCCCAGGGCAGCTGTGGCTACATTGTAGCTCATCACCACCAGTGTGTAGATGACTGATTGTGTTGTGAAGCACCTTGGGGGGTTGCAGAACCCTAACAAGGCGCTATACAAATACAGGCCATTTACCATTTTACTATTTTGAACATTGATCTTCAGTAAAATCTCTAAAAATGAGTCATACACTTCTGTTTTTTTTTTATATTTTCTGCACATAGTCAGAGTGGAGCCTTCTTTAAATATGGAATTAAATGTCACAATTGCTCTGTTTCTGTAATATTTTTTATTTGCATTTAGAAAAACAAACCAACTGACTTGAATTTTACATTTGTGTTCACTCCAATAATAACAAAACCCTAAAATTCTTCATACCAATGTATCCTGAGGACAGGGGTGCTGATTACTGATGGAAGACAGGTCAGGTGTGCTGATTACTGATGGAAGACAGGTCAGGTGTGCTGATTACTGATGGAAGACAGGTCAGGTGTGCTGATTACTGATGGAACACAGGTGTTTGGGGGATTAGAAACAACTCAGGACGTATGAATGTATGAAGAAAAAGAAACACGAACAGGTAGGATGTTTTTATGTCTGCAGATGAATTAATAAAGTCAAGCAGGTGGTGTGCAGGATAGCAAAGTGCAGATGGGCTAGGGTTAGAGGATCACGTAAATCAGTGATTTCATGTTTTATGTTTGGAACAGAAAGATCTCAAACATTCATTTCCACCGTTAAAGTATTTTTTCCTCTGATCATTTTACTAAGCAAATCTAATTATGTATTTATTAAATGTGCTCTGATGAGCAGAGGAGCTAATGAAACACGTCTGATGTTAATGTTTTGATGGAATTCTCAGCAGTAAACATTGAATTGTGGGTAAATGTGCAAATTGAAATTTCATCTTAGTGTGGTGGAAACTTTAACTTTGTGTAATTTTACTTTTATGTCACGTGTTACAGGATCTGATAAAACAATATAAACCCTGCTTGGAAGCAAGTGATGAGTTCAGCATCATAAGTTACCATGGTGACTAAAAAGAGCACACACACACACCATTGTGGATCAGACTGGTCTGGACTGTTTATCTGCAAAGGCAACAGAGGTTAAAGGTCAGTGATGACATCGACATGGTCACAGAGGGATTTAAATGAACCCTCACAGAGATGATAGTGTAACAACGTCATCACAGAGGAGCTCCAACTGACAGGAAAACTACTACAAAGTGTAGTATTAGATATGTTACAATAGCACCACCCTGTGGAGATTTCCAGTAATTATTTCCCCCCTTTTTAAATTGAATAAATAGTTTAAATAATTGAATTTGGATGTGGTTCTTTCACTTTTAATGTGTAAAAATATAGTGAGACACTAAATGCTTTCGTTTCTTAAAATAATGCACACAAAGGACAAATCAGTGGCCATCTTTGTAGTTTATTCTGATTAAATGTTATTTTAGTCTTTTATTGTGAAATTCCTGAGAGAGAAACTTCACTAAAGGATTCCTGCTGTGAAAACTGATCAACTTTTTATGAGATTGTGTAAATTACAGCACCTGTTATGGTTTGAGGGCTTTTGTCAATTGTTCTACTGACCTTTATGTCACATCTAAAGCAGCGTTGCTTCCTCCTTTTGTTCCAAACTTCCTCCAACTGATCATCTGTTCCACATTAGTTATTAAAGTCACTTCCTTGTATTTAATGCCTCTATTCTGCCTCCAGTTCTTTTGTATTCTCCTTTTATTAAGTCTTACTTTTCCCTGTGGATATTTACTATATTGCACTAAACTTGTTCAAGCTCCTGACTCTTTTAGTTTACCAACCATTGATCTGTTTGTTGAAACTTTTTTTGTAATTTAACTTTTAGTTTTGATTTCCTACAGAAGGTGCTATCATTTATTATAGCTTAGAATTAAATAAAAGTGTATTTTTTTACTGTAAATTGCCAAATTAACCTTAATCTTTATTTTTGCTGAGATCTGATCAAATTACAGGGATCCACTCTCAGCTTCTGGAACAGCGATTGTTTTATAATTATTGCAGATTGTGTCATACTTGCAAAGACAATGCTCATCCAGCAACTAAAGGCCTTAATCATCTGACAGAAATGTGACTGTGTGGAAAAATCCACATTATACCGGTCACTTGAATGAAAAAGTGTGATTAAATTAGCTGATTTTCTTTGGTGGGGCAGGTTTTTGCAAACTACAGATTAATTTCTGATTGTATGTTTGTCTTTTTGAAGTATGAAGGACACCATTAGGGGTTTTTAATGCATTCTGGTAACGTCAGCTGTCCTCCTTTTGGGCAGTTCAAGGAGGGACAGGAAAAGCCTAAAAATTCAAATTAATTAAAGCCATGCTATGCAACTTTTTCATATTTTTAAATCATGTTCTTGAGCCAGTTTGTGCTAAAATGACCCTTTACAAGGTTAATGAGATGTCACTCAGACCCCCACCGCCTTCTGTGGCCAGAATACCACACTTGCAACTTCAGAGTGGCGGTCCGATCCCTGTTGGACTTAGTAAAGTGGAGCTGACATGCCTGGTGCTGCATTCTGCTTCCAGCACGTTTCCAGCATGTTTTAGATCATGAACACAGCTGATTTGTTTGATTTAGTGATGAACCGCTCCTGTAGACACTAATGAATTAATAACGGACACTAGGGGATGCTAAAAGCAAGCAAAACTGCAAAGTGTGCCTTTAATGTTTCTTCATTTCTGTTTTTCTGTTGCTGCTGTAGCATTTAGCGTGTGAATGTGTGCATGAATGGGTGAAAAGCACCTTGGCATTTATTTACTTTTTTGTTTCACCATTAAATCTGCTGGGTATTTTTTTAAAGCAACTTCCCACTTCTTAAATGTCAAAATCATCATTTAGTAATAAATCGTTTACATATTTTTGGAGAATATTATGTTATACGTTTTAAAAAATATTCAAAGGTGTCCAAAAAAGTTTGACAAACTTAAAAAACTTGACAGGAAAACAGTAAATCAGTTTGTTTGTAGATGCAATATACATATTTGACCACTAGATGGCGACATAAGGCACATTTTAATGTTTATGGCCGGTAAAAATCGACATTTTAAATCTTTTGGACACATTTTGTTTTATGATTAAGGATTAATTATCTTTAACCTTTCTTTTCTCTTTAAGCTTTTACAACTAAAAAAATCTTTGTTTTTTTCTCCTCAACATTATTTTATTTTTGTGCAGATTAAATGAGAAATAACTTTTCCATCATCTCTCTCAGATTAAACACGTTCATAGACGTGTTGAGCTGATGTCTCCACAAACGTGAAGACGTAGAGAAAGGCGGTGCCAGAGGCTGCAGGAGCAAAAGGGTCATCATATCCTGATGCACACCAGGGGAACTCCTGTCTGCAGCTCAGTCCCTCCTGGGTAACTCAGCAGGAGCAGCAGGAGGAGCAGCATGGACGGAACCAAAGGAGAGGAGCGCTCAGCCGAACAGGCGGCGTCTTTATTTGGGACATCCGAGCTGGAGAACCAGAGGAGCGACTCAGAGCGGAGAAAGAAAAGGATCTGTAAAATCATCTCCGGGGTACGTTCAGGAGAACTAGAGCTGTTCTCAGCTCTGCAGAGCAGCAGCTCTGCTTTAATTCAACAAAAGTACTTGATAGTTATTTATAAGGCAACATAACCTTAATATGTCTAAAATGTGATGAGAAATTGGTTATTAATGCTGGTGGTGCAGGAACAAAACTCAATAATTAAAGTTTTAGTTTTAGAGTAAAGAAAATCATGCAATATTGCAACATTATGTTTGTGGTGATATGCTTATCACCACCATGGACTGAGAGTGATGCAAAAACTGCAAACATTTCTTTTTCAAATGCAAACTGAAGCAAGATGACCACTAGTTACAAACCCCACAGTCAGCATTTTACTCTGTTTACTTTAGACGTCATAAATCTGCAGCTGAGACAGTAAAAGGAGCCAGTGTGAACGTGGAAACTCGCTGTTTTCACTCCAGTGCAAAGACACAAGAGGCCAGGAGAGGCTCTGCAGGTGGACATGACCTGGGTGTTGTTTCTGGAAACAGAACTGGACCTCCTAGCCCATGCTGCTGATTTAAGAAAGTTTGAGTCATAAGTCAGTGGGGACTTTTACTGCAAACTTGTTTTCCTGTCGACGCTGAGCTATTTCTGGGGTCGTTGTGGTGAGATGGGCGGTGGATTAATTTGTTCTTTTGGTCAAAACTCAAAAAACATGTTCATAATTGACTTTTTTTGTCAAATCAGCAGGTCGTAACTCTAAAATGTTCTGTTAGACCGAGAAAAAGATTTTAAGTCTAGATCAGAATGTTTTAAACCAAATTGATTATTTTAATTGTTAAAATCATGGATCACTGATCAAGATGGCAAAATACAAAATGTTGACCAAATATGACCAACTCTATTCTTTTTGGATCTACCATTTCAAGAAATTAGTTTTATTCTCTGTCAAATGTGAGTTTACAACCGGAGTGGCCAGACTTTCTCTTAATTATAAGGAAAAAAGCACTGACAGTTCTAGGGGTGGGGCCACAGGGGCATTGGCCCACTGCTGAAATCTGATTGGCCCCCTGAAGTGCCCCTGTCCTGTCACTCATCTTCCTTTGCTTGAAAATCAGATTATAAGTGGATGTAGAGCTGGGCGATATAGCCTAAAATCAATATCACGGTATATTGATGAGTTCACCTCAATAACGATAAATGGACGATAACTACATGTATGCGCAAAACAAAAGTTGTCCGCTAGATGGGGCTGTCACGTATTACGTTGAGTCGCGTTGTCATGTGACTCGAGGTGGTACAGCTTCTTAAAAGGACATGAACGTCACCAACCTACACACGTTTTCAGTTTTTTAATTACCAAATTTATTAACATGGGAAAAATTATATCGATTAGCGTCAGAAATTTCGATAACGATAAATTTTCGATTTATTGCCCAGCCCTAGGTGGATGCAATTCCAAGTCCAAACACCAGTGGTGCTATTGGGCCAAATAGGAATTTCCTGCGTTAAATCTTGTGTCGGGATGTTGGACTAATACTTGGCCCCTCTATAAATATTGTGCCCCCTTGATGGCCCCCATACTCAGAAAAATCCTACATCAGCCACTGGAAAAAGAAACTTGTTCAAAAGGAAATATATATTTTAAGATCTTTGTTTCCTCCTGATCTGACTCGTTTCGCCAAGAGATGCGTTCTGCTGAAAGCCAAGTTTTCCGTTTAGAAGATTTACATCATCAGACTCATCAGTCTAGCATAAACTAATCTCATCTGACAGTTTACACCTAACACAAACGATTCACTGCCATTTAAACTCCCAACTGGAAACCACAGAAACCAGGTGTGTTCTGTTTGGCACCGATGGGACGAGCGAGGGCCGAAGTCTAGACGACGCTGCAAGTTTGTTTCCTTCTGAACAATATCGTTGCTCACACCAGTCGTCACTTAGGAAACCCCAGTTTTCGTGATTTATTTATTTTTATTTTGACCTCAGTTTAATTTTTACCTTGGCTGTAAAGAGACAGCTGATTCTGGGGATGATGAACGGAGGTGGTGTTGTAGTTTCGTGGGTTTGCAGACAGACTGTTTACTTTCACAGCCCACAAAGAACACGTGAGACGTTCCCCGTGGAAAAAAGAAAAGAAAATCAAGGTTTCCTGTCTGTTCAGCGATCGCTGTAGAAGTCCCCAGACATTTCTTTAAGTGTCTAGGAATTCCAGTCAATGTGTGTGTATGAATCACACTAAGAGGATTACTGGTGGTTGATGATTCCCACAATCCTGCTTAGAGACACAACAGCCAAGTAGAACAGCTCGCTTGCAATGTCAACACAATAAAATATGTGAGTTTTAGCTGGATTTGTGTATTTTTCTGCAATTTTGTAATTTTTTTGTGTTGGAAAAAGTGAAAAAACATACATCTATAAATAGAAGAGATGATTCTTTGAAAGAAAAGTTTAAATCAGAGACGATTCGATGTAAACAACCACGTTAACCACCGAAGTTCTGATTTAGGAGTGAGCAGGACCCCCCCCCCAATCTCTACATAAACAGAGTTCACTTTGAAACGCCCATCTAATTATAACCCCCTCACTCCCAGATCAGAGACTAACTCGCAACAGATCTTTAACATTCGTCCCAGATGGAGATGAGAATAAGTGGGCGGGGCTTAAAGACAGCCTCCTAAAGGATGATTAAAGAGATGTGATGGCCTCATGTTGGCTTATCAGGGCTGAAACTATTAAATGTTTTATTTATTGCAGACAAACTTCATATCTTAATATTGGTCTAAAAGATAAATATTTTAACACATTTTTGACGCGTTCATTCTGATTAATAACCGCTGTCACCTGAACTTTAGATCCTGCTGCTGTTCCTGCTGATCGCCCTGCTGGCCATTGTGATTTCTGTGAAACTGGGCGATAAAGAAAAAGGTAAGTTTCACGTTTAAGATGTTTTTGTGTCATAACCCTTACAAAATTAAATTTTCTAACGTTTTTGTTCTTCGAGCACAAAAATATGCACTAAGGAGATATAATGGTTAAACGGATTCTATGCAGTTTTGGCAAGCTTTTAGCACCCCCTAGTGTCCATTAATGAAAGCAAAGGTGAAACTTATCTCCTCGCTGTGCGTTCGTCTTTTTAACACCTTAACTAACTGCTGAAACGTCTCCTCAGCCTTCATTAGTGTCTACAGGAGCAGTTCATCACTAAATCAAACAAATCAGCTGTGTTCATGATCTAAAACATGCAGGAAACGTGCTGGAAGCAGACTGCAGCACCAGGCATGTCAGCTCCATCACTTGGTTCTTTTTTAACACAGAAAAGCGCTGATTTACCTTTTTCTTGCTGATGTTTCAACCATCACTGTAGTCACCCTCAGAGCTAGCCGCTAACGGTCCAACAGGGATCTGAAGTTGCAAGTGCGGTATTCTGGCCACAGAGAGCAGTGGGGGTCTGAGTGATGTTTCATTAACCCTGTAAAGGGTCATTTTAGCACATACTGGCTCAAGAACATGATTTAAAAATATGAAAAAGTTGCGTAGTACGCCTTTAAATTAAAGTGTGTTTGAAAAAAGACAATAATTTGCTCAAAACAGGAGCTGGAGAGGGATCATTGTGTAAAAATAAAGCATTTAGTGTTTCTCTGCTTAATTAAACCAAAACGTCTGCAGGACACATTAAACAGGTAATTCAACCATTGAACTGGGTGATTTGGAGCTGGAAAAAAACTAAAACATGCAGGAAAGTGGCCGTGGAGGATCAGGATTAAAGATTACTACATTAAAAGAAAAATAAATCCTGATTTTTGTCTAGTATAGGCTTCTTTTTACACATTTTAATGGAAACTTTCCCCTCAGTCACACTTATTCTGAGCATAAATACCTGTTAGGTATTTACGCTGGCCAGTTATCTGCAGCGGTTCCTGCAAATATTGAAACTGAAAACCGCTGACGTGATGTAACTGGGGTTCAGACGGGGTTTCACCGTTTGTCCTCTTTTTTAAAATAAAAAAAAAAGATGTGTCAGGAGTTTATTTTGAATAAAACCAGATCTGTGCTGTAAAAGTGCCCCAGTTGTTCTATATACTCCTTTAAAGTTTCAAATAGAGAATAGAGTTGTATGTGCATGTTCTCAAATAAACCTCCATATTCACACATTTCTGTGCCAGACATTCCAGGTGTGTGTGTCTTGCTGTTTTACGGTTTTATGTGAGCTGTGAGCGTTTCTTTGTGCCAGCGTAAGACTCCAGCTACATTTGTTCATGCACGTCTTCTTTTGCACAGAGGTTATCGGGTACAATTAATAATCAACGCACCACGGAGGCATGGCTACAAGCCTGCTGCATTATGGGAAAACGTACTTAAAGCTCCACAGATTCATTGGAAACTCTAAACAGGGAGTATTTAAGGAAGGATGGAAGGTGGGTCAGATTACTGAGACGCTATGGGGGGAAAGTTAACCCCTCAGACACTCCGTCTCTAGTTAACCCTTTCATTTCTGTACAGATTTGTTACAAAACATGTCATAAATTAACTTTTTCCCATGAGTCAAGAATGTTTTCAGCGTTCCCTCTGGTTAGATGTGGGCAGCAGCTTCTGTACGCTCTTTGTTGCAAACTGCCAGGCCCAAAACGCCCCTCTTCCTCTTCTCGGGCAGCAGCGGTGAATGTGGGCAGCTGTCATTAAGGGCGGGGCGCTCCCTCTGCTGTGGTACGCTTTCCTCTTATTTTCCTGCCCAGACGACATGAAAGCCACATGGGAAGAATACGTCTTGAGTTTTCACTCCCTCTGGCTCTTGTTTACGTTTGTTACGATCACACAGCGAGATCTTTTACAATGCTTTGGAAACAGATGAAAAGAAACACAAATAATCAAAGACTTTATTTCAGAGGCTAGCTGTGCGTCGTGTAAAATGCTGAGGGCTGAGTTTCCTGTAGATTATAAATCCGTGTGTCGTCCTGAGACCAACATCCCCCATGTTCGTTCTAAACCACAGGCAGTGAGGCGGGGCCTTCTCCCTCTGTCACACATCCCCTCTGCTACAGACTAAACCGTTCTGGTTGTCTGAAAGGTCCAGCGTCTCCTGGCTGGTGTTACCTTGTCTGTGGAAAATTATTTTATTACGCAGCAACGTAGCAGCCAGGCTCTATCGGTCAAATGAGCTTGATTAACTGATCATCAGCAGGTGTGACCACCATCTGGAGCATACACACGTGTGTTAACAATACCAAGCAGGACACACATCAACAATTGTTGTTGCACGTCAGCCTCACAGGACTGGGCAGAGGTGAGGACTGAGCACCACCTCACCCCTGCCACGTGGACCCCAAGGGATAAACCATCAACCCTGCTCAAACGTCACCTTTCCTGGAGGGGTCACCCAATAGGACCGTGGGAGGGTTAAAGTGGTAAAACCTCTTTAGTGTTGCTCTAGGAGAGTTGTACGGAAACAAATTCATGTCAACTTTAATGTACCAAAGCAACACTGTAAAGACGATTGAGACAAACTTAACATTGATGCATAAAAGCGTAAAATTGAAAGTATGTTGTACCCTGACTATACGTTTATCTGGTACCACGATAAAGTCACGTATGAGTCAACGTTTCTTTAGACTTCCGTTGAGTTTACCAGCAAAAGTGTTAAAACCACAAAGATGAAGAAGTGTCTTTCTGGTTTTATACCCAAGACTAAACACGAGCATAATTACAAACCACGTGACACAAACATTATTTTATTCTTGAATGAATGCCTGACCAGTACGCTGACAACTGGTATGTTCCCGTCTTTTTTAATGCCTGTTTTGAAGCTGGTGGAAAGTGCCGAATCTAAATCAACTGTCAAGCTTCTCCTTTCATAGACCGTTTGGTGGAGGCACAAAAACCTCAAAGTTAAATCTCACCAAAACCCAACACAACCCTAAAATTCTGCTCCTCAGATCTCACCACCATCTGGAACATGAAGTGTCTGTCTTGAGAGCGTTCCCACTGGGGCAGAAGGATGAGTCTCAAAGATGAGTGACGCTTTAGAAAACTGTAGCGTCCATATTTTAGGACAGAAAAGGCAGGAGTAACGGAAGTCGCCTATGAAATCGAAGCAGAAACGTTGATATACATATCCATTCATCCAGGGCTTCCTAGACACCTTTTAGGATTATTTAACTGAGTGTGGTCTTACGCTTCATCCGTCCCACACTGGTGGTTTCAGATCCATTCACACCTGTTCCAACGATGGCGTAAAGGTCTGAAGCTCCCAAAGCATAATGGGAACTGAAAAAGGCAGCTGGCCCCATCCCACCGTGTGAACTTTCATAAATGAGGTCGCTATTGTGGAACTATGAAAAGGCACAGAATGTAGCTGAAGTGTCAAAAAGAGCAATACACGTTAAATTAGTGCTGCATATTTCCCTTTAGATCCTGATGGCTGGTCGCACAGACTTGTGAAATCTAAATCACTCTCACGATCTGCGATGCTGAGTTACGCTTACACGTTTCAACTCTGTGACTACATTGTCAGTGGCTGGTTGTCGTCAATTTTCCCATGCTACTCAGTCTTTTGGTAAAACCAGTATCTCACTGGAATGTGACCAGTTCTGCCTTTATCTATCTAAGCCTGTAGCTCTGCCTGGGGCATAAGCAACCTACAAGCTCTCTCTAGCTATCTCGGTCCGGGACCAGCCTCTATCTGGCCCCCTGTGTAGCCTGTCTAGTCCAAGTCACGGCGTCATGTGTTTCTAGGTCGTCCTTTATTTCTTTTCCCTTGCTGGTTCCAGGCGAGTGCTCCTCTTTTGAGACTGGATGTAGGTTTATGGCATGGTATTCAATTCCGGTCCTGCAGGGCCAGTATCCAGCATGTTTTAGTTTTAACTCTGCTTCAACACACCTGATTTCAGTCAGCAGGTAATTAACAGGCTTCTGCAGTGCCTGATGAGCTGCACAGGTGATTCAACCACTGAATTAAGTGTGTTGGAGCAGAGAAACCAATAAAACGTGCTGGATGCCGGCCCTCCAGGACCGGAATTGAATATCCCTGGTATGGAGTGTATGGCCGATCCATCGTCAGTGTCTTTGGACAATTTCATCTTCCACAGGTTGCTGTCTGTCTGACCAGCATATCTGCAGAATCCTCCTCAGCCAGATGTTGACGACGGTCTAGACTTTCTTTGTGGTCAATCAATCAATCAATCAATCAATCAATCAATCAATCAAGGCTTTATTTTTATAGCGCCTTCCACACCCATTACAGGAGGCCAAGGTGCTGAAGAACAACATAAAATCATGATAAAAGAAATTAAAACATTGAACAATAAAAAATACAAAAAAGCATAAAAACAGGCAGACTTCAAGCATGTTACGGAAACGCTAAACGAAAAAAATGGGTTTTCAGCCGACTCTTAAAAACCGGCAAAGATGTAGACAGCCTAATTGACGGTGGTGGTGCTGACGGTGGTCCTCCATCTTTACCATGGTGTTGAAGATTCTGATCTTGGTGTTGATGCTCGGGTCCATGTGGCCCCAGACTTGTCTCAAAATGTTTTTTAATGCCTCATTTTATTTGTTTACCAACTCCTTCCTTCACACTTGTTGCACTTTTTGACTCAAGGAAACCAAATTGACAACTCTTGCTTTTCTGAAAGGAAATATGTGGTGACAACAAATCCCTGTGAAGAAATTCAGAATCCTCGCTCACATTTTTAGACGTTTTTGAAATGTCTCTAAATTGCTCTTTGCCTTTTGTCACAACCGTTGTTGCAGCCCGGTGAGATTCTGGCATAACTCACACCAAGGCGGGAAGAGGTCATCTCAGGTCAATCCTGACAGTGTTTTATGACAAATGCTCTGAGCAACACCGGTTATGCATAACCTTTTTGTAATCACGCACTGATGTTACTCATTGTTTTCCAACAGGAGCAGACTCACAGTTTGAAGAAGTTCATCAGCGACAGTGTCCACCTGGGTAAAGATGTTTTCTTGTTTTATCTAAAAAAAATCAAACTACAGATGGTTTGTTATGAATGATGTCCTCCTGACAATAGGAGTTCAGTCTGTCCATCTTTGTGTTTTTTAGTGTGTCAAACTCAGACCCTTGGCTCGTTAGTGACTGTTTTCTGATTGTTTTATTGTGGAAAGTCAAGTGAGGATCCATCTCCCTGGAAACTAGACTAATGAGTTTAACTGATCAGGCATGTGTTTGTGAATAGTGTGAGTGTTTGTTTACATGAGACCGTGTGTGTGTGTGTGTGTGTGTTTATATAACCCCAGATAGACCCATCGTACAGCAGTATAGACATCCATGTATGCTAAAGGAGATTGTTTCTTGATTTAACAGAACTGCTTTTTGCACTTTTTGGATTTTTTTCCACTCCACATTCTGCTGGGTTTGATATTCTATTAGTAGACCACACAAATATACCCTCATGGAATGTTTTTCAATGGAGTTCAGTGGAGTTGCTTTGAAAAATCCAGGGATGCAGCTTTTTGCAGATGGCATAGTCCTGTTAGCTTCACCAAACTATGGCCTGCAGCTTTTGCTTGGGAGTGGCTGGGATGAGAATCAGCATTTCTAAATCCGAGGCCATGGCGTCAACTCCAGGTCAGGGTAGAGGCCCTACCTGTCACAAATGAGAGAAGGAAGGAGCAGGAGATCAACGGGTAGATCAGGGCAGAGTCTGCAGTGATGCAGAGGATAAACTAATCTGCCACAGGAAAGAGACATCAATAAATTAGCTTCCTCCTTTGGGTGGCTGAGCTCGGCTTTGATGATTGGCTGATTATCCAGTTAGAGAGGAGCCAGCTATGGTGATTCAGGATCCTAGGATATGTGTTTTAGGCATGTCCTGCAGAGAGGAGACCCCCGTGACCCCAGACACACTGGTGGGATTATAACTCTAGGATTTCCGTGAAATACCTCGGAGTATCCCCAGAAGAGAGTTAGGTGGAGAAGACAAGGCGACATATTCTTAATCCAAATTCTTCTGCCTGATTTCTTATATGCACAGAGGCACCTTCAGGCTTTAAGATTGAGAAATTCAGGTTGTGAGTGAAATTTGTTTCAACACGTCCACTGAACTTCAGCAGAAGTTGTTCTCGGTTCTGTAGAGTTAGACTTTGCCCTACATGGTTGGCTTGTCTCGTAACGTTCATGCATAACTAACGGTAACCCGACTAAGTTCCAGTTGAAGCTTTTTTACTGACCTGCTGCCAGAAATAGACAGCCACCAGGACCAGCCACACCACCTGTTGTTTCTGTGTCAAAAACATAAAGAAGGATGGCTCCTGAGCATTTATCCGGTGTTGTTTCCTGCCCAGTTTTCCAAGGTCTCCTCTCATCTTGGTGTCCTTGGACGGTTTCCGGGCAAAGTATCTCAAGGATCACAGGAGCCACCTTCCTGTCATCAATAAGCTTCGTAAGTCACAAACGTGATTGATGATTCAGGTCTGAAACGTTTCCCCGGGAATGTCCCTTATGATCATTGTGTTGCAGGAAGCGCCGGAACCACAGCGCCATACATCAGACCCGTTTATCCCACAAAGACCTTCCCCAACCACTACAGCATCGTGACTGTGAGTCCCGTTTCAGTCCATCGCAAGGTTTTTTAAGAGAACACACTAGTATTTAGTATTTAAATAAAAACAAAAAAAATCTTGATGGATTTGGGGAAAATAATAAAAGTCTTTATGTAGGAACATTTATTTTATAATAGTGTCTTATAGAAAGTAAATGTTTGACTTTTGTTGCCTCCTGGGTAGGGCTGGGTGATCAATTGAAAATTAATCGAAATTTCTGACTCTAACCGATATCATTTTTCCCATGTCAATAAACTCTGTAATATAAAGTGAAAAGGTGTGTGTAGGTTGACGACGTTCCCTTTAAGAAGCTGTACCACCTTGAGTCACATGACAATGTGACTCAACGTAATACACGTGACAGCCCCATCTAGTGGACAACTTTTGTTTTTGCGCATACGTGTAGTTATCGTCCATTTATCGTTATCGAGGTGAACTCCTCAGTATACCGTGAAATTGATTTTAGGCCATATCGCCCAGCCCTATTCCTGGGTGTCAGAGAATAACGTGTCCAGACGGCATTGAGAATCGAAAAGCCTCTTTGAAGGACACGATAACATCTCTGAAGTCATCTGAAGAAAGTCTGTTGCAGGACTACAGCATCTAAACTGAGTTTACCTGAACCAGCATTGACCTTAAGACATTTTATGGGGATTTGTAGGAGTCTGTGGAGCTGCGGTCATTTTTCAGTTCTGCTCTTTGCAGATGATACGGTTCTGTTCGTGTCTTTGACCATGATGCGCTACATTGTAGTTACAGCTGCCCTGGGGCACACTTACAGATACAAGTAGCCAAAATGAGCTGCAGGTAGGGTGGTGAGGTTCAGCCTTATTTAAGATGAGGAACTTTGTCATCCAGAAAGAGCTTGGACTGGAGTCTTTGCACCAAAACAAGTCAGCTGAGTTGAGTTCTGGGATGGTGTCACTGGCTCGCTTTGCATGACACATGCACGAGCGCAAAATTTCACATGCACGTTTTTCGCATTTCGCTTAGCAGGAGGGAGACCCGCGATTATCGCTTTGTCGCGCTTGTCTCAGTGAAAATAAATGGAGAGGTGATGTCGCCTCGCGTGTGTTGAGCCCATTAGACATCAGACAAGGACGGTCTACTTTCCTGGATACTTTGAGAACATCCTAGTACAAGGTGACTCCAGGCAAGATCCAGAACCTGCTGGAAGGTCAGATATATCCTATCTGTCCTTGGAACTCCTTGGGACCTTCTTGGATGAGTTTATGAGCATTGCCTGGGATCTGTTGTCTTATTAGCCTAACATTAGATTAGCAAATTGTGGATCAAAAGGTTTGGAAAAACTGGTTTAATCTTTAAAAACACACAGTTTGCTTATGTCTTTTCAGAATGCAAGCGGAAAATTAAATCTTACTCATATGTGGTAAAAGTTTGATTTTCAACGAGTCTTTCAGTGGAGGATCCATTTCAATCTGAAGCACACATTTCTTAAATAAGTGACTTTTCTACACTGCAGTTATTTTTAACTCCATCCCAAGCCCCGTTTCCTGCAGTGGACTCAGTATCTTTCCATAACTGTTGAACATTAATGCTCTGCTGAGACCTAATGGCTTACATGTGCCTGGAAAAAGAACAATCCTCTAGAACCAAATTCCAGTGCGGTTGTTCGAAAACAGACCCTGCAATTAAAGTCAACTCTTGTAGCTGAAAAACAATGTTTAGGTTCAGGGCCGCCGTGATTCTAAGAAAAACAAACAGATTATATGAAGTGTAAATAGAAAGGACAGAAGGTCTTGTTTTTATGAGCATTTGGATGAAAAGCAGGTAGCATCAGACCCTTTTGATCACTAATCAGTTTAAACCTCCTGCAGCTCCCTGTGACGGTGTGTGTGTGTGTGTTTGACCTCTGCAGGGCCTTTACCCCGAGTCTCATGGGATCGTCGACAACAAGATGTACGACGTGACCCAAAATGCCTTCTTCAGCTTGAAAACTGATGAGAAGTTCAACCCGCGGTGGTACCACGGAGAACCAGTAAGCAGAATTTCTTACACAATGAGGAAAATTCAGCCCTGTGGGTGTTAGTCATGCTTGATTTGACATCATGAAAGGGAAATGATGGCTGTTATTGGGCAATAACAGATGCAATACATCCAGATTTTTTATCCATCGTGATTCAGACAAAAGCAGCTGTCTTGTTTAAAGCTGTGGTGTAATTTGCTCTCCCAGCTATGAGTTACATGTTATAATTATGGATTCAGGTCATGTTAAAGTGACAGCTTGTGGAAGCTGGACTTGTGGTTTCCACTGAAATGGGAGGTTTCCTGAAACTCACTCCATTTCTGCATGACAAATACCTCCTCTCTAGGATCTAATCAAGGGAAGATGGATGATTCACGATGAATTTACTCTGCAAGAATGTGCAAACTGCATCTGCCAAAACTTGTTTATGACCCTGCTGCATTAATAGGATACTCCAACCTGTGGATTGCTTTAATGCATGTTGATATAGACAGTTTTGACACAACTGTGAAGGATTGCACGCTTGCTCGTGTGCGTCTGCTTCAGCTCGCTGTGATTTGATTATAATCCTAAAAGGTCCCCTCATTCTTCATCTTCCTTGTATCTTCCTTTTACTCGTTCCCTCTCGTCTCCATCAGGTCTGGCTTACCGCCATGCGTCAGAAACGCAAATCAGCCACGTTCTTCTGGCCGGGTTCTGACGTAGCCATCAACGGAACCTTCCCAGATTTCTACAAGCAGTATGACAGGTAGGACTGACCCGTTTTGGTGTTTGAGCTGAACTAAATTGTTGAATTGATGCCTTCATCATTTCAAGCCTTTCTGTGTGCAGCTGGATCACATTTGAGCAAAGATTGGCAACACTGATGGGGTGGCTCAGTTTACCGAAGGAGCAAAGGTTGTATGAGTTTATTATGATTCTAAAGCTTAGAGCCAGGTTTTTGTTAAAGGAACAGTACAGAGTGTTGAGTGGAGTCATTACTAGTGATCAGTGGCATACCTGCAATCAATCAAACACACATTTTAAGTTTGAATTTCAGTTCCAGATGATCACAAAGATAATGTAACTGAAACAAAAATATCAGACAAATTAATTTGCGTCATTCGCTTTGCAAGCATACTTGTGGAGGTTCAAATTTTGTAAAGGTAGCAGAACGAGGGCATCTCGGTGTCTGAATGTTAAACAAGTATTGATTTGAATTTGATTCTTAAAGTAACACTAGACAGTTTCCTGCTCCTCCGCCCTACTGGTTGAAAGTGGAATTACAACTGAACAACCCTGCTGCAGCCTGCTGTAGCTAGCGCTAACAACGAGCTAACACTAAAATAAAGCACGAAGTAAAAAGATCCACACTGTTGGACAAAAATATTATTACTTACAAGTCCAGTAGCAACAAAGCCAGGTCACCATCAGTCCGTGATTTTGTAGCCTCCTTTAGCTCCCTCAAGCTAGCGTAGGCCGCGCCGATGTTCACTCTGGTTTTAGCTCTTTGCTTCACCTCCAAAGACATTACTCTGTTACTTTTACTTCCAGGCTCCACCATGATGCCAACAGAAAAAGCAAACTTCTTTTTCTTCTTCTTGTGCTTTTTATTGATGATAGGCAAACTGAAAATACTAACCGCTAGCATTACAGCTAACAGCCGTAAAGCAGGTATAAGAGCGCCCCCTAGAACACCTACCCTCTCCGCAAAACTGTTAAGTGCAGTATCTGGTCTGCAGAGAGCTGAAGAGTGGTGTCGGGTATGAAACTGGTCAAGTTTCTAACTCAACAATCACTGAAATCAATGTTAAAGCGCTAGCTTAAAGTTTAAAAAGCTATTTAGTGTTACTTTAATAAACCTGATGTTAAGCATGTTCATGGCTGGCTGTAAAAATTCTAGAATTGCATTTGAAAGTTTAATTTTACGTGTTATAAAGCTGTGAGCTTTTACTTTAATCCTGCTTAACTGTTCTATTTCTGATTTCAGACCTGATTTTTACACTTTGTACCTGGAAGAACCTGACACTGCAGGACATAAATATGGTCCAAATAGTCAGCAGGTGAGCTCCTCCACACACTGGGTTTAGGTGGGTTGGTAGGTGTATAAATAGAAGTAAAGAGGCAAAAGAAGGAGATCACCATGACCATAACATGTTTTGTTAAGGTCTATATTTCAGAAAGAAAACAACAAATTAGTGTACGTCAGCTTAAAGACTCAAAATGATTAATTATTGTATCATAAAACAAATTGATCTGTAATCCTGGGACGAATGCAAATTTTGTTTTAACTTGTTTTATTTCTCACGTGGTTGTATTTTTGAGATTTATTTATAGCCCACAAATCAAAAGTAACTTTGCCTTAGCCCATTTGAGTTATAGGACATTGTTTTTAACACGACGAATGACATAAAAGTCCAACTATTTTTGCTTCTCCAGGTGATTTCAGCTTTGGAGAGGGTCGACGAGTTCCTGGGGATGCTCATGAACAGCCTTAAAGAACGAAACCTCCACCGGTGCGCCAACGTGATAATCGTGTCTGATCACGGTGAGACAACTACACGGGTTAAAGGCGGAGCAGAGTTATGGATGGATTTGTGTTTTTTAAATCAATACAACCTGTTGGGAAATAAAACAGAACTAAAATGATTAATTTGAGGAAAAATTATAAATTTTTCTTTGAGAGATTCTGGGTTTCTATTCAAATTATCTTTGCACGTTGTATTTAAAGGGATACTTTGCAACTTTTTTACATTTTTAAATCATTTTCTTGAGCCAGTACGTGCTAAAATGACCCGTTACAGGGTTAATGAAATGTCACTCAGACCCCCACCGCCCTCTGTGGCCAAAATACAGCATTTCCAACTTCAGAGTGGCGGGTCGCTCCCTGTTGGACTTAGTAAAAAAGGAGCTGACATGCCTGGTGCTGCAGTCTGCTTCCAGCATGTTTTAGATCATGAACACAGCTGATTTGTTTGATTTAGTGATGAACCGCTCCTGTAGACACTAATGAAGGCTGAGGAGATATTTCAGCAGTTAGATTAAGGTGTTAAAAAGATGAACGCACAGCGAGGAGATAAGTTTCACTTTTGCTTTTACCAACGAACACTAGGGGGTGCTAAAAACAAGCCAAAACTGACTAGTGTCCCTTTAAGTCTCTGCAATCCCACAGTGCAGCAGCAAAGCTGCTTTTTGTGGCCATCTTGAGTGGACTTGATTTGGTTGAGATGCTTCACCTGTTGCAGAGAAAACAACAGAAAAAGATGTGGGAGTCAAATACTCATCAGCATCACAAATAAGGAGGCGAGGTGAAGCTTCTGCTGGTATCTAGGGACCATATGTTTAGCCTTGTAATTATATTAAATGCTCAGTAAACATTCAAGAGGAGATGTTGAGGAGTTAGTCTGCAGTTTGTCATAAAGCCCCAGACTCTGTGAGGTTCACGTCACACCCAAAACGCCGTCAGCAGATGTCAATCTGCAAATCACCTCCTGAGAATCCTACAGGCTCAGATTTAAAGAACTACCTCAGAATGGGACAAAATGCATTTACAGTCATTTTAAACCCATAAGAGTTCAAATATGCACATTTTAGTGCTCTAAAGCACTTATGAGCTGCTCTTTATTTCCCATTGAACAGGCATGGACGAGGCGTCCTGTGACAGGGCGGCGTTTGTGACAAACTACCAACAACAGACGTCCGATTTTACCATCATCCAAGGCCCGGCGGCTCGCATCAGACCCAAGCGTCTTCCTGAGGATTATTTCTCCTGTGAGTTTCCGTCCACAGCCTCCTTTTCCTGACTCACATCTTTTTTTTTTTGTTAAACTTTGTCCTTTCCTCCCTCAGTCGACTACGAAGGCCTGGTGAAGAACTTGTCGGTATGCGAAGTATTCCCAATGTGACCTTTGTATTGATAAGAAGAATGATGGATTATCTGCTTGCGTGGCTTCATGACAAACAGACCCATCCTCCCTCTGCTGTGTGTTTATTCCCTTCGTCTGTGTGCGTTCTGAAGTGCAGGACCCCCGAGCAGCCCATGAGGCCGTACCTGAAAGAAAACCTCCCCAAAAGGATGCACTTCGCCAACAACCACCGCATCGAGAGAGGTCACCTCTACATGAAGTCAGGCTGGCAGGCGGCGCTGTGAGTGACAAACCCAGAGAAAAACAACGAACTGAAACTTTCTGACAGCACTTTCCTCCAGTTAGTCTTTGGTTTTAGCCAAACTCGGTCTCCATTTTGGTCTCATTTGCTCAAAAAACAAAGGAAAAGCTGCTTTATTATTACTTGTTCAGATCCCACTCAAACCAGAGCTGTCGTGATTTTTTATTTATTTTTTTGATAGAAGAGGCTTTTTTCTAGAAACTCTTCAAAAAAATATTGGTACCATTCCATTAAACTTTCCTGCTCCTCCACCCTACTGGTTGAAAGTGGAATTACAACTGTTGTAAACAACCCTGCTGCAGCTTGCTGTAGTTAGCACTAACAACTAGCTAACGCTAACACGAGCCAACTAATACTAAAATAAACAACGAAGTAAAAAGATCCACACTATTGGACAAAAAAATATTACGTACAATTCCAGTAGCAACAAAGCCAGGTCACCATCAGTCCGTGATTTTGTAGCCTCCTTTAGCTTCCTCAAACTAGCGTAGGCCGCACCGATGTTCACTCTGGTTACCATTACTCTCTTACTTTTACTTCCAGGCTCCGCCATGTTGCCAACAGAAAAAGCAAACTTCTTTTTCTTCTTCTTGTGCTTTTTATTGACGATAGGCAAACTGAAAATGCTAACCGCTAGCATTACAGCTAACACCCGTAAAGCAGGTATAAGAGCGCCCCCTAGAACACCTACCCGCTCCACAAAACTATCTAGTGCAGATTTTGGCCAACAGAGGGCTGCAGAGTGGTGTCAGATATGATCCTGGTCATTTTTCTAACTCAACAATCACTGAGATCAATGTTAAAGCTCTAGCTTAAAGTTTAAAAAATATTTAGTGTTACTTTAAGAAACAAATGTTGTTTTATGGCTTTCAAAAAATGTTCTGATGCCAGTCTTTCATACCAGGTATTATAATGTCGCGAGGGGGGGGGGGGGTTGTTTTGTTTTTTTATTTAAATTAAAATAAGTTTTTATATTTAATACGTAGGCTATAGTTTAGTTTTAAATTATAAATATGTTATTTTTTATCTTATTCATTTCTTAATGTATTTTTACAAGGTAAAGGAAAGCCGAACTTGAGTTCTTATTGATTTTTAACTAACAGTGTGATAAAACTAGATAAATGGAGCACTCAGAGAGCTCATTTAAATGCACCAGCTGGTGAGTAATGATGGAAACTTAAGTGCAACGTGTCCAACTTTAACAGCGAGTCGCGGCTAATTTTGTCCAGAATGCAGAATTTACTTGATTTTAACCCATTAAAGTTGTAAAAGCATCAAGTTTGCATTTCTAATTACATAAAACTTTATTTTGCAGGGTGATTTATGATAATTATGTGTAATGAATAAAGCCTGTTGGGGAGGAGAAGGAAAGCTTTTATGGGTCTGAACAGGTAACTTTGGGAAACTGCTTCAGATTAGAAAAACAAAGCCATTAGCTCGACACGCTATAGACTTCCATGAATCATGCCTGTCTGGGTAATGGGATTATGTTTGAAACACAACTTTAACGTGTTGCCTCACTTATTCAGAGACACTTTCCTTTTTTATTTGTTTTGAGCAGAAACCGACAGGAAGTGAAGTACTGCACTGGCGGATTCCACGGCTCGGATAACGTCTTCGACAACATGCAGGTCAGAGGAAGGAAGGATGTGTGTGTCAGCTGTTAAAGATTAGAAATAATTCATTCATTTTCTGCCAAAATGGTGTTTTGTTTTTGGCACAAATCTTAACGCAATTGAGGAAATTTGTGGAGAAAATATTTAGAAAAACATCAAAATTCAAATTTAGTGGCACAAAAACGCTTTGACTCTAAAAACGGACTGAAGTCCAGTAATTGAACTTGTTATGAGGTGTTTTTCTCCTCCTACGAACCTAAAGCCACCTTCATCTGAGTCTTTAGCGGAGGTCTCTGCAGACAGTTTACTCACAGGTTTGACTTTAGGTGAAGCAGAAGACTGTTGAATAAACTGTTTGCTCATCTAAAAACGTCCTCGCCACAGAATCATCAGTCTGGAGTAAAACTATGTCAGAGTTTAGCTCAGTTTGGTGCTTTAGGAGACTTCAAATATTTACACACGGCCTAAATATGGGAGTAAATATTTGACATTGTGTTGTTTATATGAAGATTTCCAGATCCAGTTAATGTCTATCACGTGCATTTAAAGGAGGTTAACACATGTTTGATTTTATTTTACTTTCAGGCGATTTTCATTGGCTACGGTCCAGCGTTTAAAACCAACACGGTCGTAGCTCCCTTTGAAAATATAGAAATCTATAACCTCATGTGTGGTAAGTGCTTTTTCCTGTCATTTAATTGTCTTTTATATTTGACTGGATATTTTGTGAAATACACAGTAGTTGGGTTGGTATGGATTTGAGCTATACGATGTTAGAACGCTGTTAAAGCAGCTGTCCAGAGTATTTCTTTCATCTGATGGCACCATCTAGTGGCTGACAAGCGTATCACACCAAGAGTCGTTCGATTCGGTTATGTAAGATGGTGACTGCACGTTTTTTGTTTATGAATGTGCTTCTGTAGTCGACAAACAGAGCTAAAACACGTTGTTTTACAATTATTATTCTCATGTCATGTTGTGTTTTCATATATTTATATTTGAAAGACTTACTTGTCTGTGAAAAGTTCATCAACGCTGCATCAGCCGAGGTACTTCCTTAAATTTGAAGCACGTATAAGCGGTAGTCTAACGCTATTGGTTAGTTCTGACCGACGCTCAGTTTCCTATTGCATGGAGGTCTACGGGACAGGGGGCGGGCTTAGCAAAAAAAAAAAACAAGACATTATATCACAGTACATGATAAGACAATCACTTTTACGGATTTCTGAAAAATCATACATAATTCCTGAAAGGGGGAAACTCCGGACAGCCGCTTTAAGAGGCATGAAAGAAATGTTTTTAGCTAATTTGTTTTCCAAATTTGCCGTTGCATCATTAACCTTGTTTTTTTCAGGAATTATTAATGTCCTTGAAAAGGAGAATTTAGAGTCTCAATGTCTAATTAGGGAAGGTCGGTTGGGCCGATCGGTGGAAGATGACACAAATTTTAGCGTTTTAAACTTGTTTGGTAGTTTTGTGATTTTCTGCTGATTATTTAGTAAATTTTCTTAAACATTTGTTTCTTTATTTATAATAATAAATTGTATTATTAGGTACATCTTGCTCCTATTGGGTTGGACCCACTTTGGCCTTTAGAACCTTCTTAACTCTTCATATTATAAATCCAACAAGGTGTTGGAAACGTTCCTCACGGGTTTTGTTTTGTCGAACCCAACTCTGACCTCAACAAGATATTGTTAAACAACTGTTGCTATTTTTTTATTTTGTCCCCTAATCTCAGACAAACGGGTCATATTCTGGTTCATACGGGTCAGTCGGTCTGTTTCATAAGCAGCTTCTGATGTTTTACTTCTTCATGTTCCACCAGATCTTCTGGAGATTAGCCCCTCTTCGAACAACGGGACCCACGGCAGTCTGAACCATCTCCTGAAGGATCCGTTCTACAAACCGGTGCACCGAGCGCCGCTGTCCCTCGACACCCCCTGTGAGACCTCTGACCCCGCCTCCACGTCCGTCCTGCAGTGCCACTGTTCATCCCAAACCACCGAAATGGTTCGTCTCAAACACGTTCTTCTGATTCTCTGATCGGTCTTCTCTTCTAGTCAGATAACTTTATTGTTATTTGTCACATGCAGGTGATTTTTTTTGTTAGTATATTTTTAATTCCCACAGTCAAAGGTGTGGTTCATTATCAGATGATAATTATATAAAAATGTATTTCCAGGAGACAAAAATGAACGCAGCTCTCCTCTCACTTAATGATGGTGAGTGTAGTTTTTATTTATTCTTGCATTAAATTTGTTTCTTGAAGTGTTTTTCTTAGCACTGATGCACATTTTCTCTCCAGACACTAAAGCGTCCTTGCGCCACCTCCACCACCCATTCGGCACTCCTCAGGTCACCCAGCCAGACGTCAGCTTCTGTCTTCTGCACCAATCGGATTACCTCACCGGATACAGCCGTGACATCATCATGCCGCTCTGGGTGTCGTACGTCATCAAGCCTCTGGTGAGAGCACGCCCCGGAGCGCTCTATTTCTAAACTTAGCCGATCAGCCGAGGTTGTCCCTGCGGTCGTGGTTTGGCGGCACGCTGGAGGAGGTCGTTCATCCCGTCTCTTAACAGCTGGGACTCATCTCTTCTGCTGATGCTGGCTCAAAGAAGGCTTGTCGTTCCAACTGTGTGGTTGAGCTTCCGTGTAAATCACAACCTCAGGCGGAGTAACGCTCACCCGAGACAGTTTACACTCTCACATTATACTGTCTTAATGATTGAGCAAGTGCAAAGTAGTACCCAAATACAGATTTGTGATCATGTCATTGTTTACTATTCACAATATTCTCTTTTCAAATCTAAAAACTGGTTATATTTTTAAATCAAAGCATCGTATATTTACACACCTGCATGAGGGAGAGCTGAAGCACAGCAGAGAGGGATGTGGAGAGATTAGCATGCTAAATCCACTTTCTTCGGGTTATTTCACTAAAATTTAATTGTTTTTGAGTTTTCTATAAATAGTTGTTTAATTCTAAAGGATTTCCACTTAAACACAATGGTTTCTCTTATTTGTTGTAGTTAGTTTTATGTATTTAATTACATTTTAAGTTCTTTTATCGATTGCCTCAATTTGATCGTTAAGTGTAATCAACACAATGAAAATCGTTTAAACCCATTATTTCTTATGGAATAAAACTTAAATCCATCATTTTAATATTTTTTACTTATTTCAGTTTTTAAACAGAATCTCTGCATTCACCATATTTCAGTATTTAATAAATAAATCTGAAATATAAAGCACGTTTTTCTTTTTTTCATACAAAAAAACGCAACAATAGTAAAACAATAGTAAAATACTAACTGACAATTTTGTGCATCAAGTGTTTTTGTCATTAAACTATAATATTTTATATTTAATACGTCTGTTTTTGAGTTTTTAAGACCTCCATCTCTTTAACAAGATTAGTACAGTCCTTAAAGAGACAGTGTGTAGTTTCCTGGCGATAGGGGGCAGTACGTACATTTCAAGGTAGTTTTACACCATATCACCGTGAGTGTTGCTAGTTTAAAAAAACATTACAGTAAATGTTACCTGTCGAGCAGAAAGCATGCAACCTCGGCGTGACTCCTCAGACTTTGATAGTCCTTCTGTTAATTCCATTGAGAGAATGCAATGCTGATGCTATTTTTCTGGCAGCGTACATTCCAGATCTGCTCGGGATCCTGCGCCTGCTGATGACGTCACAATACGATAATACCACTTGGCCAAAATATATTGCATCTCTTTTTTGATTCTGTTCTTTCGCATAGGTTTTGGAAAGAGTTTAGCAGTTTTGTTATCAAATTCATGTTTCTTACCCCCTAAATGTTTTCCAATGTGGTAACGTAATTTCTGTAAGTCGTACGTCCAGACAACGGAACTTCCGTAAGTCATACGTCCAGACAACGGAACGTCCGTAAGTCATACGTCCAGACAACGTAACATCTGTAAGTTGTACATCCAGACAACGAAATTTCCGTAAGTCGTACGTCCAGACAATGATACTTCCGTAAGTTGTACGTCCAGACAACAGAACTTCCGTAAGTCGTACATCCAGCCAATCATCTAGTGTGACGTCATCAGCAGGCGCAGGACCCCGAGCTGGCTCACGTAGAAGGAAACATGGCGTCTAATATGGCGTCCCCAGAGACTGAGACCCACGCCCTATGTATTTTAGACCCCATTTTTATGGTTATATGTTACGAAGCCATCAATATTTTCAACGACTGGACATCATTTTATTAATTTCCAACAACATTTCAATTGATAAGAGATAAATTTACCATTCAATTTCATTTAAGAGATTAATGGTAAAAACTACACATTGTCAATTTAAACACCTGCTTTATCCAATCATACACGTGTTTTCTGCCCTCTGGTGGAAAATCAAAGTATCACAATTGGCAAGTTACAGTTTTATCATTATTAAATTCCCAAAATGGAATCTATAATTTCATGATTACCGTGTTGTTAAAGATCATTTTAAATCTGACTTCATGATTCAGCCTTTAAAGGGTTAAAGTATATGTTTACTGCTTTTTGAGTTTAATTGTTTAACGATGCTCAAGTTGTTCCCACTGTGTGACTTTGACGTTGCGTTGTATAAATACTAAAGTAAAAGAAAACGCATAAAGAATGTTTTAGAAACCAAGGTATGAACGTTCTGAGGAATTTGAAGGGGGTCTGTTTCTATTTACTAAAACCACAGCCACATTTTTGTTCCCGTTTCACGCCGAGTTCTCTGAATTTATTTAAATCTTCAACAGAAGTGGCACTTTATTCATAGCATGGATCGTTGTGAGTAAAAATAGGCGACTTTTCTGTTGTGAGTGAGGAGAAAATGAGGAGTTTTGCTAACCAAACGAGTGCACGACGCCAAGACTCCAACACTGACTAATCTGCTCTCTCAGTTCCATGTCAGAGCCCCGAGTCCGGAGGAGTGTGTCCGTGCGGACGTTCGTGTCCCGCCCTCAGCCGGCCAGCTGTGTTCTCGCTACAGAAACCACCCTAGGCTGACCTTTGGCCTTCTGCACCCGCCCTGTGAGTGTGTGTAACTTTATACGTGTGTGTTTCAGGGTGAGATGACAGGAAACGCTCCTGTTTCCTGTGATGAAATCCTCTTTTACTGTGTAAATGTTTAGGTTTGATTGATTTTAGCAGGAAAATGATGAAAGAGTCTTTGCTCCTGGTCTCTAAACAGAAGGACACTATTCCTTCTTACACTGAAACACAACATCCCCCTAAAGAAATCCCTTTAAAGGTGTAGTTCACTGAAAAAACATTTTTTAGTGATTATTTATGATTATAATCAGTCACTCTGAGTGTTTCATGCAGACTGAACATGAAAATAGTCTCCTACACCTATCTCCTGCATGAGCTTCTGATAGAAAATAGACGCTGAAACTCTAGGATTAGAAAATCCTGACAGATCTGCGTCACACTGTCACTTAACATTCATGGACTCACCCATCTCGCCTCACAACAGGGAAGGCTGTTGTTGGTTTAGCGTCCAGGAAACAGCAGAGAACGTCCCGACTAGTAGAAGCTAACCGTTAGCATTAGCAACTCCACCACACAGCAGAACTCCTCCAGGCTTGTGTTATTTGTGGAGATAAAACATCAACGTTGCAGAGCAAACAGAGTCAGTGGTAGAGTCGTGTTGCTGATATCCAATCAGAGGCGAGATGACCAAATATCAAGAAATAAGGGTCCAAATCCTGCTGTCTGAAGCTAAACTCTGATGTGGCTCATTTCTAGTTCCTGAAACAGGCGCACCAGAGCTTTTTTTCCCCAGAGTACGTCTTACGAGACATGCAAATGTATTGATTATGTTCCACACCTTCAACCTTTCAAAGTAGCTGTTCCTTAAGGTTTCAGCTGCTGACCTACAAAATAAGAGCCTCAGAGACTCTTAACCACGACTTCTGCTGGTTTAAAAGAGCAGACTGACAATTTCCTCTTTCAGGAATTATCTGTAAAAGTCTAACCCTGAACTGTGATGTCATGTAGGAAATGCATAGATGTTTTTAAGCTTTTTTGAAATCACAAAATTATGCAATGAATGATAAATAAATAAATAAATAATGATCCCCTAAAAGATGAAGTGATACAGAATTAATGTTTGTTGCAACCTTTAAATCTAACTCTCTTAGGTTTTTTTAGGTTGGTGTTAAATCCTGATTTCTCCACAGATCTGAACCACAGCGCTCTGGAGTCGGACTCCCTCATCAACAGCAACATGGTGCCGATGTTCCCGACGTTTAAAAGTGAGTCATTTACAGCTTTTGTCATCTTTTTTCTTATTATCCCAGGGAAACTCGGATATGTTAACATGACGAGTTTTAAACTTGAGAAACAAGATAGTTGATCTGGCTGAAGCCTGCAGGGAGACTTTACATCATCATGACTGATGCAGGTTCAAGTCCCGGCTTGCAGTTAAGATTTTTTTTTATATTTAATATCAAATTTAGGAAATCGGCTTCGGAATTTGTGGGAATTCCCTGCATTGTTCCAGTTTCTCTGCTCCTTTAAGCCCTGGATGCTCGTTAAGTTGATTCTTTAAAAGCCGACTGTAATTAAGATGCTTCTTTAATTTAGCTCCTCTTGTAAAACACAATTAAAGGTTTTCAGCCACCCCACCATCCTTCTGCAGACATAACAACAATTAAATGTTATAGCTTTAGTTGTACGACTGAGACAGTTCATTTATGGGTTCATTAGTTATTTTATCTGGTTATGAACTACAGCGTTGGTGTCTTTTTAATTAAAAACATTTTAATGATAATATGGTGGTGATCCAGGAAGGATGGCCTAAATTAATAAAAACTGCAAAAATGAAAATTTACCTGACTACAATCCTGAAATCATGTTAATTTTAATGATATCAAACAAAACTGTAGTCCTGTTTATTTTTAATAAAATCATTCAGCTGCTGTCCCCTGGTGGCGGATCACTGTTAGTGCATGTGTGTAGAAAAAGGCTGGATTGTTGTTTTCCTGGATTGGTTTAAAATATTCTGACAGACACTTTTTCTGTGTTTTTCTCAGATGTTTGGACCTATTTCCATAATTCTTTGCTCCTGAGATATTCACAAATCCTAAACGGGATTAATATCGTCAGTGGCCCGATTTTTGATACCAATTTTGACGGGCACGCTGATAAAGTTAACAAAGTTGTAGGGTAAGTATGAAATGAAAAGAAAAGTAGTTCTTTTTTTATTTGTAGTTGATTTTTTTTTGCCACTGGAGTGCAGTTTTCACTGCAATTTTTTTATTTATTGAATTTCCTGAATCGTCCCTAATCTCAAGAAAAGTCAAATACAGACCTGTCCTCATCAGGCATTTAGCATGGTGATCTAACAGGTTCGCTTTTAAAAAACAACAAAAACAAGCATTTGGGTTCATTTTTATCTGTATTTCAAACAAACATCATTTGTTTCCTGCCGTCTGGCTCTAGAGAGACTTGATGGTTCTTTGAGGAGAAAGTGTATTTGTTTTTAACAGACGATAAAGAGCTGCAGGTCGAGTTTAGAAGTCTTTTTGTTGTCTAATGAGGTCTGTGTTTTAACAATAATCAGCTAAATTCCAAAGAAAACCAATAAAACCCTGGAGAACGTCTCATCACAACCTCTTTAACAGATGATTAGAGCATCGAACACCTTTTTAAAAAAGTAAAAATCAATGTTGGCTCAAACTTTTCAAAATAAATCATGTGTGAATATTAATATTTCCAGGCCAACCTAATTTCTGCTGTAAACATGGTTCCTTTCAGGAATGAAGCTCCCGTCCCGACACATTTCTACCTGATCCTGACCTGCTGCCGCAACTCCACCTTTGGTCCTGTGGAGTGTGAAGGTCCTCTCCAGGTGTTGGCCTACATCCTGCCCCACAGACCGGACTACTCAGAGGTCTGCACGGTGAGTACCAGCACCTCCGCTAGAACCTTCTCTCCCCGTCTCCCCCTCTTTAGCTTGTCCCTGTTCCTGTTTCTCCTCAGGAGGGCTCAGACTTCTCGTTTGTGGAGAAGTGGATGAGCTTCCACACGGCTCGGGTCCGGGACGTGGAGCTCCTGACGGGGCTCAGTTTCTACCACGACAGGTTATCAGTGGAAGAGACGCTTCAGCTAAAGACATTTCTACACACCTAGGAGAAACGGAGGAATTCCTCAGCTAACATCTATTTTTTATCATTAGAAAGCTTTAATTCCCAAAGACGGTTTGGTTTGGTAGCAGCAGCCTCACTGAGAAAAAGCTTCTGTTTCCAGTTCAAACTAAACGTCCATCCATTATTTCTAGATTAATTTGGTCATAATTACAAAAACATTATTTATATTGTAGAAAATCTGTGAACAGGTTTTTAAAATAGGCTTTAATCAAGTTTTCTGAAAGATTTTTAATCATTTCCTCCGACATTTAAGTAGGAAATAAAAGAAAAGACTGATTTGTTGGATCGGACACATGAAGGACCCCAAAGACGTAGGAGGAAACGTTTCCTTCAGCTGGAGAAAAAAAAAACTGTCCAACTTTGATTCCTGCCAAATGTTTTTTTATTTTTTTCACTTGTTTGTAGCCTTTTTGAATTTTTAAAGAGAATATGCAGTTTTTAGTTTGTGTATGTGAGATGTGTGTGTACAGTATGATGTTCCCTTTATGTTCAGCATTAAAATAAAAACAGCTGGTTTTGTTACTTTTAAACTTCATCTGGAAATCATTTGTTCAGATATTCTGCATTCATATCACTAAGCGTTGCATCTAAAAGGAGAAAAAATGCAAAGTCTTGCTCTAGATCAGGCCTTGGAGCCCCTGGAGGGGATTCATGTAGTTGCAGTTTCAAGTTTGAGCCACTAGATGGCAATAAAGTACACAAAAGCATCTGTATTTGGAATTTATGACTGCTTTATGTTGTTTACAGTGTTTTTGATATCATTCGGTTTTAATTGATGCTAAAAACATTGAATAAATTACATAAATAGAGAAATAAAGCAATAAGACTGGGGGGAAAGCTCTAAAATGCTTTGCTAAAGATTCCTTACATTTCCTTTTCAGGGAAGAACTTTAGGTGAGTGACGTATTTTTTATCCATTAAATATAAAAAAACTGAAGAAATCTTAAAATGCTCTAATTCTAATGATTTTTTTAAAAGTCACCTGCAATAATAGTACTGTAGTAGTCTTTAAAAATTAAGATATAAGATCAAAACGTGTCCTCCGGATACTTTACTGCTGCATAATAATAATAATACATATTATATTATAAACAGTATGATGATAACAGGTCAAAAGATGTTGTGGCTCTCCCTTATCTAGACTATGTTGTTGGCTCGAATTTAAAAGTGATATGTATTATTTTGAAATTATTTACAGGAAGTGCTAATCGGTTATTTCTTTAGCTTTATGTGGACGCTGTAGTAACAGCTTTGATCCACTAGAGGGCGGGAAATCCCTTATTTTCGAGCCCCAGATACAAAAGGATTGAGTTTTCATGTTTCTATCACGATAACATGAACAAAAAAAACCTTTTAGACAGTGTGTTGCCACCAGTAAGTCAGATGACAGATTACAAGTAAATAAAAAGTTAATTTAGACAAAGTAAAAAAATGCATTTCTTTTAGTTAATGGTGTATTTGGTTTAGTTTTTTCAGTAGTTAGTACATTTATTATAATGCATGAATTCTGTTCCTATTTAAAACAAATACCTTTTTAAAATAATTTCAATGTTTGAATGTCTCTTTGTGTGTCTTTATTAGATGTAGGTGGGCATTTATTGGCCTTGAAATAATAATTTTATATCTGACATGTTTGATTAGAAATTGCAAACTAGTCAAATGTTGTAACTAAATATATGTATATTATTACCTATTAATAATGTAATTAAGAAAAATCCCTGTAAGTCTACAGTGGATGTAATTTCGCCCTGTTGCCGCCAGAGGGCGTATGGTCTGATATGTTTGTACTACTGTAGCTAGCTGCTACTGCTGGTTCCTGCTTTAGCTCGTTGATTTAATCTGGTTTAACACATATAATTAAGATAAACTTAATGAGTTTTAGTAGTTATGTAGTTTATATTAGGGAAAACGTTCTGACTTTCCCGTTTTCTAGTCTAACTATGCTGTTTGTGCTAATTTACAACCCATAGATATTTAAAAGTGATATGTTTTATTTTGAAATACAGGAAGTGCTAATCAGTTACGTCTGTTTAGCTTTATGTGGACGCTGTAGTTACAGCGTCTGTCCACTAGAGGGCGGAAAATCCTTATTCTCGAAAGCCAGATACTAAGTTGTTTCCATCCAGTTGACTAGAAGCTGCGAAGGCTTCGAGGATTATACTCTAGTAGCTTCACTTTAATATATGAAATGTTAGTCAGGAAAAAGAAAACAATAAAAAAAAAGTAGGTAAAAACTGAAATACTGCGTAAATGTTTAAGAATAACAGCTGATTTAATGTCTTAGTTATTTATTCACGTAATTAAAACATGTTATAGCCGATGCAAATTCCTATGGTTTAAAGGACAAAATAGAAAATAAGTAAAAATAAATAACTAAACTCTAAAATAACAAATGACGGTAGAAGAAACACAACACTTTAGAAACCTTCCAATAGGTAATATGTTAATGTAATATAAGATAAATGTACTTTTTGGTAAGATTTGGTCACCTATGAGCTTACTAATTAAAAATATTTAATGTAAAATTTTGTTTTGGGTGTTTTTTTGTATATTTTGTTCATAATCAACATTGTAGTTTTTTTACTTTTTTTTTGCAGCATCCACTTTGCCTAACACCATCACCCCCACCGAAATAATAATAACAATAATAATAATAAAAAGAAAATCTCAATTGGTGATTTTTGCAGAAGTTGGCTGCTCTGCTTATTTATTTATTTTTTTATTTCCAATGAGCCAGGGTTTTTAAAAGTGATTTTGATCCAACTTTTTCATATTTTATGGGTATTTTAGAGTTTTTATTATTATTATTATGTAGGGTCATAATATAAAGTAATAACAGGTGTTTAATTCAGGAATCCATCCAAAAACGTACATGTGTGTGTTCAGATGTTATTTAGACTCTTTTTAAATGCACTTTTCAAAATAATGTGTTAATTTTTCAGCTCATTGTCAGAACTGCAGGTATCCACACACACACACACACACACACACACACCTGGAGGCGTTTCTCTTCTATTTAAGCATCATTTAATTTAGCATTTCTTCACACTTTCTCAAGGGGAAATTTTCAAACGAGACCCAAATGTCGGATAAAACCAAACAGCAGAGTGCAGCGGTGTGCGTGTGAATGTGTGAATGAAGAAAGCAGAAGTCTGCACGTTTCCTTTAGTCTGTGAAGTCTGCCATTTCCTCAGGGTGACCACTCTCTCTCTCTTTCTCTCTCTCTCTCTCTCTCTCTCTCTGCAGAAACACTTGAGGTAAGATTGTGCATTTTGCTGATGTGCAGATCTAAACTGCAGTGACCTGATTCTAGTTGCACAAACTTTGCATCACTTTATTTTTGATATCACAAGCACACGTGCAGTTTGAATCTGCATCCCTTCTTTATTACTCAGATTATGTGTTTTCTCATGCTGTGAGATTCTTTAATCTGCCATCCTGTTTCCATAAAGAAGGGGGTTTGTGTGAACACCTCCTCTCCTGCATGATAAAAAGGGAGAGTCAGTGGGTTTGCATTTGTATTTTCCTCGTGGGGGTCAGTCGAGTTCTAACGCAGGAGCTCACTCAGGCCTTCCGGGAAGCTCTGGGAGGTCTCGGTTTGGCCGTTCTCACCACTCCGTGGCTATGTTTAGATTCTTTTGTAACCAGTCAGGTGTCTTACTGTCACTGATGTGCTGGGCTGACTCTAGCCCCACATCTTCTCGGATGTGAACCCAGTCACCACTAAACCACCAGCAGAATGAATCATTAAAGTCCTCTGCCGCGAGTGAGTTTTTAGGTATAAATGACTTTTGCTGATGCAGATCCTTTTTGATAAGTGACTTGACTCATGCAAAAGGCATTTTCATCTTTCCTGGCTGATATTTTACAATCAGGAGGATGTCCAACAGCTGAGTCCTAATTACAGCTGACTGATTGTTTTCTGCAGGCTTCCTGGCAGCTCTGGTTAGTAACAAGCACAGGCTCTTGTCTGCTAACCCAGGATGACACCAAGCTATCCAAAAGCTCCCTTAGCTGTCAGGCTGCTGACCTGGCAATGACAGGTGAGAAAAGACGGGAAAAGTTGGGATTTGTTTGTTTTTATGGCAAAAATGAGACCAGATTATTGATAAAATGACCTGAAATGATCAGATCTGTGTATCACTCCTGATTCTAAATGGATTGAGGCACCATTTTCGAACCACATTAGCTGTAAGTTTCTAATAAGTGTCTAATTTAAAGGTCTGCTGCTGCCTTAAGCGACGCCTTTTCCACTAGAATCTTATTAGCAGTGTGATTTTTACTGAGGAGGATCCCTGCAGGATTAAGGATTACTACAAAAACACTAATCTGAGCTAAAATGATGGAAATCACTAAGTGATGCTGGCTTATCTCGTCTGGAACACATAAAAGGACAGTAACAGTGAGCAGTTTCCTGCTCCTCCGCCCTACTGGTTGAAAGTGGAATTACAACCCTGCAGCAGCCTGCTGTAGCTAGCGCTAACAACAAGCTAACGCTAGCATGAGCCAACTAATACTAAAATAAACCACGAAGTAAAAGATCCACACTGTTGGACAAAAAATATTATTACTTACATGTCCAGTAGCAACAAAGCCAGGTCACCATTAGTCCGTGATGTTGTAGCCTCCTTTAGCTCCCTCAAGCTAGCGTAGGTCGCACTGATGTCCACTCTGGTTTTAGCTCTTTGCTTCACCTCCAAAGACATTACTCTGCTACTTTTACTTCCAGGCTCCGCCATGATGCCAACAGAAAAAGCAAACTTCTTCTTCTTCTTGTGCTTTTTATTGATGATCAGCGAACTAAAATTGCTAACCGCTAGCATTACAGCTAACAGCCGTAAAGCCAATATAAAGCACCTCCTAGGACACCTACCCGCTCCACAAAACTATCTAGTGTGGGTTCTTTTTAGCATTTTAGCGTTACTTTAAGAATATGGAGACAAACCTGAGCCAAACACTGACTCTAGATTTGAATCATATCCAGAATCTAAATAAAAACACGTCACATTATTAGAATTCACCAGAATTTGGATGAAGATTTTCAGGAAGTAACAAAATCCACGTGATGGTTTTTATTTTGGAGTTTGTACGAACTCCTTCTCCCTCCTGAGCGTGCATCTGGGTCCACATAAGAGTTATTTTGATCACATTCACTATTAATATTTTCGTTAATGGATTAGAAAAAGGATGAGTCTATCCAGGGATTTTCATGCTTACATCATTAACTCTGAGGATGTTGCACGACAGAAGGGAAATATGTGACACAGCAGACGTTTCTGGTGAGTTTGGTGTTTAGTCAGAGGGTTGGAAGGGGGCAATCCCATACAAGGCTGACTTCCTGCTTTCATAGGTGACATCAGCCTCTTGGTTAAAACCCTCTCAGGTCTTTAGTAGCTGGAGGTAAACGCTGTCCATATCTATGATGTCTGCAGAAATGAAGATGAAAAGGAAACTGGGCCACAGGCCGACGTCAGTCATCAATAATGCAGCTGCTGGCATTTGGTTTGTTTTGCAGCCATCAGTGAAGCATCGCTGCTCTTCCTGCAGCTGGTTGTTTACAGAGGAACAGGTGGAATTCTGGGAGAAATGGGAGGATGTTAGCATCAGTGTGGGCTGCTGAGGGTCTGAATTACTGAGAAGCTGCGTCATCAGGAAGTGGACTTTAGATATGAGAGTATCAGAGGAGGGTTTTTCCACTGATGTAATATTTCACAAAAATGCTCTAACAGCAATGGAGGCTCAACCGAATGTGAAAGTGAAAAGCATGCTGAATGACCTATCAGTGTGCCTTTATCAAATCTGTCAGCTCCAGAAGACGAGAGGAGGTCTGAAGGGCGGGTCCACCAAGAGGGAGGGTTGAAGAGGAGGAGATGTGACAAAAAGAAGACGGAGCAGATGACAGATCAGACTCGGTGAAGAGGAGCTACAGGTCAGAAACCAAAGATGGATTTAAGTTTCCTTCAAATTCTGGAGAAAGAACGAGTTCTGGAGGTTCTCTGGAGAGACAAACACCTGAGGATGATAGAAGAGGACCGGATCAGGTGAGTCGTTTCAGACAGACAGAGATAAAACTGCTGCTTAGTGATGCTGGAATGAGACAAAACGATCAGCTCTAAACAAGAAACAACAGCTTCAAAAGTTAAATTCTGAATAAAACTTGTTTCTAACAGGATGTTGGGTTCAGTTCTGAGTCTTAGTCTTCCTGCTTTGGCTCAATTCATGCCTAAACCTGTATACGTGACATGAGAGCATCTAAATGAGTGTTGCTGTTGTTTGTAATGTTGATTTCTGCAGATCTTTGCTGCTGTTAATAGGAAACTAACATTTTTAGAACTGAGATTCTAAAATGTTTTTCTACAAAATCAGGTTCCTTGTTTAAAGCAGAAGAGAAGTTGTGAAATGACTTGTCACGCTTCAGATTAACGGTCTCTCCTCTTTTGTCTCCTTCCACCTGCAGGAGGATGAAGGGCGAGCTGCAGGAGCTGCGGAGGAAAGGTGCAAAGAGTTACGCCCGGCAGTACGGGGAGCGCACCTGCGCCCGCTGCCAGAGGCCCCTGGGCAAGTTCTGGAACACGGGAGCCGTGTGCAGAGGCTGCAGCCACCGCATCTGCAGCAGGTGTCGGGTGGGAGCAGCAAACTGGAAGTGCACGGTGTGCCACGCATACAGGTACAAAACGCAACCATGCTGGTGAAAAGTGAGTCAGTAAAAGACAAAAGCACTTTTTCCCTTTGACTCAGTTCATCTCAGAGAACTGTCAGTGTGAAAGCTCACCAATCATATGCGCTATGTTTAAGTTATTTGGTTAAAATGCAGAAAAATGAGAACAAGCCCAAATATGGGCAAATTTCCTGAAATAGAGAAACAAGAAATCATGATACATCAAAAAAAATAATATTTTTGTCTAAAATCTAAAAATTTCCTTTATAAATGTTGTTATGCTCTGACACAACATTTCTGGTCTTAACTGGTTTTATTCACCACAAGCTGACAGAAACCAAAGTAATTGGTACTGAAATTGATTTTGATGTTCTAAACTACAAAACCTTGTGATTGATTGTGTTAATCTATACTTGATGCTCCAAAGGGGTTCGAATGAAGGCAACTGGACTTCTTTGATTTCCTGAAGACATTTCGCTTCTCATCCGAAGAGCTTTGTCATTTCTGACTGGAATATGGGAGGGTCATGCTTATAAACTGTAGCTGTCTGTTGTTGCTTAAGGAGCAGAAACTACCTATGAATACCCCTCCTCTCTTCTCCCCGATGAGTAGTTAGCCTCTATTGTGTGGGAGTCATATTGATTAGATGCACAAGGGTGTGACCTAGACAGTTCTAACAACTCATGGGGGCGGGGGGTATTCATAGGTAGTTTCGGCTCGTTAAGCAACAACAGCTACAGTTTATAAGTTCGACCCTCCCATATTCCAGTCAGAATTGACAAAGCTCCTCTGATGATTAGTGAAACGTCTTCAAGAAACCAAAGAAGACCAGTTTTCTTCATTCGAACCCCTTTGGATTACCAGGACCTGGATGACTGAGAACTTCACCAGCATTCTTTACTTGATGCATTCGGTTTACTGGAATGGTCAAAAAATGCAAAATTACACTGTAAAATCTATGCATATTAGGCTTAAAACATGAAATATGTATGGGTGATGAAGAATTGGGGAAAATAGCATTAGAATACACCAGTGATACACCAGTGATGTCATATACCTGCAGTTTGATGCAATACTAAATAGAACAATATGATGGAAACAAATCAGTTTGACACAAATTACAAATTGGTATGAAATACTACAGTAACGTTTAATACAATACAAAAATAAAATTGTACAATATACAAAGTAACATTTGAGTTGATACAATACAATGATATATGATACAAAAAGAAATTATACAATGTGATATAATACAAATTTAAAAAATACAATTTGTAATATGATATGATGTTATACAACACAAAGTGATGCAATGGATACAAAACTATTTAAAGGTTGAATATGGAACAATTTAATAAAAAGCTATATTTAAAAAAATAATCCCTCCACGGGCGCTTAGATGTGTGCAGAATGAAGCTATACAAAATTTCCTTTAAAAGCTATATTTTATTAAAAAACAATCAAATATTTATTTTGACGGGCACGACACTGGGTTTACATTTACATCTACCAGCCACTAGAGGGCACCATTGCGGGTTTCACAGCGAGGCTGGCTCTGTGGAAAAGGGCGAACTCTGCAAGTCAAGCAGCTGCTTCTGAGCCCAGAAGATGTCGTTATCCTTCTCAGAAGAGGAGCGACCATAAAAGATCTAAAACCAGAGTGAGTTTAGGTCGTCATGGACACGGTGCTGGCTGCTCACTTCACGTATCGGCAGAGAACCGGGCATCCCGACGGCTGGAAACCTTGTTCTGTTGTTGCAACTACAACCTCCACCCACTAGATGTCGCTGTGGTGTTCGTGTTCTATATTCCACCTTTAAATGATGCATTTTAAAAACGATAAAATCATGTGAACAATACAATATTATCCAATAGAGCACAAAATTATATGGTAAGAAATAATAAAATTTGATATTTTATGTGTTAAACAAATGTTCTCATCTTAATCTTCATCATAACTCTGATCACAGCGTGTCTCTTCCTCACAGGGAGGTGAAGATCCGATCAGGAGAGTGGTTTCTGGAGGAAAAGGCTAAGAAATTTCCTGTCACTATAGGTTTGTTTACTTATTTATCCTCGTTATAAAAACAGTGATGACTGGTGATTGCTCAGACCTTATTAAATGTTGCAGATTTATTCATTACTGCATAATAAGAGCCTGAAATCATCACTTTAGTTATTAATATTCGTATTTTTACAGACAAATGTGAAACAATTGGAGAGAAACTATTGAATATCTACAGTGTGCAGAGGTACGATCAACCTTCACCTGTTTGTTCACCTTTAAACCATTTGATCAACACGTTTATTTACCCTTTCTTCCTCCGTGTTGCAGCCATATTTCAGTTGTTCCACCAACTCCTCCTCCCCACTTGGATCCTCAGTTTAGTCGGAAATCTAGGGTAAACCGCCGATCCAGTCCAACTTCCTAACCCACGATATAAATCACGTGAAAAGACAAACATTTGTTTTGTTTTGATCTGCAGGAGCTGAAGAACTCAAAGTCTTTCACCCTGTCAATGGAGGATCTGAAGGTTTGCTTGAGGAGTCACATTAAAATTAAAAGTAAGTTTTTTTGAGAAACTGCCAGTTCAGGATTAGAAACGACTTCCTACGGACGCTATCTCACATTCTTTGAGCGTTGCCTCCACTAGCTGAATATAAGCGCTGCAGCAACCACAGAGGAAGTGCTCTTGTAATGAGATGATGCAGAAAAAAACCTTGGTGTTGACATGCTGACTGCATCAGTAGCAATAACAGATTGTAAAGATATGCTTGTGTGTCACACATCGTTTTGAGTTACCTGATTATTTTTTAGCAAAAAATCAATCTTAGAGCGGGTATTTTTGATGTGGTTTGGTGTTAGAGATTGAAGTTTTCCTACTTGTTCCCGTTGCAGAGCTTTCCAATTCTCAAAATGACATCAGAGGAGACCTGCTGACGGTCAACGGACACCAGAAAAGGTCACATTTTTGCTACAGCACCCAAAAGAGCCGGTCTGATACAGACCTGAGCAAATCCTACTCAGTAAGTCGAATACAGCTGAAAAAATACATACAACTAAATCAGATTTTTTGTTTTGAAACCAGTGAAAGAAATTGTCCGTGTTTGTTTCGCAGCTTTCCAAAGGCGACAGCCTTCCAAACCTGTTTAAGAAAAGCAAAGACAGCGACCAGGAGGGCTCGTCTACTGGAGAGGAAACCTCGTTCAGCTCTGAGCACTCAACTGGAAAAACAGTGAGCGAAAGCTGATGATTACAGATAAAATGACCCCATTTGGCATCCTGTGTATGAACGTTAGATTTTAGATTGCCACCATTTCAGCCTCATGACCGAGCTGAACTTCAATTGACGTAAACTCTATCGTATCGATTTTTTTTCTGTTCTGAAAGGATGAAAAGATTAGCTACATCCTGCTCTCTTGTTTGTTTGTCAGAGCATGAAAAGATTTGATACAAACACAGGATAAAGAATTTGCTTTACTTGGAGTCAGTAGTTTAAAAGTAAATTAGTGGGCTGAGCACACAACCTTGTGGGACACCACTCATCTATTTAGAAGTGATTACTGGTCTTCTGATCCTTTTTAATCATTTATTTTGCTCTTTTAGGGCAGCATCAGCAGCATCAGCACCGACTGCAGCATCGGCAGCATCTACGTGGCTGGAGAGCTGGAGCTCGCTGTGGCCTACAACACCAACAGCTCCTGCCTGGAGATCACAGTTGGCGCCTGCAGAAATCTCACTCATGGAGACAGCAAAAAGAAAAAGTGTAACCCGTAAGGACACCTTTCAAAGAGCCTTACACATTTGGTGTATCTGAGGTGCAACCTTCACAATAATTGTGTTTAATGTGCAGTTATGTTAAACTCTACGTGCTGCCGGACAAGAACATCAAACTGAAGACGTCTCTGAAGAGAAACACGACGGATCCCATTTATAATGAAGTGTTAAAGGTACTAAAATGTCTGGTGATGATCAGCTACTGTTAGTATTTCAGCGTAAATGAAGTCCCTGTTTTTTAACAGTTTGATATAGAGCGCCCCCTGCTGTTTGGAAAGAGACTGCAGGCCTCCGTGTGGCATTCAGGGACCCTGAAAAGAAAAGTGTTTCTTGGAGAGGTTCTCATCCCACTTGATGGCTGGAGATCGAAGGACATGGCTCTACAAAGCTTACACTGGTACCCGCTGTGTCCAAAGGTGAAAAATAAATAAACTTTAATCGAATGACTTAAATCCATTTTACCTACAACAGCCACACTTATAGACTGTATGCAGTCTGTCATTATTTATATGTAATATTATTGTTGCCTGAGAAATTCCTTTAATGCTTTTTGTTTTTGTGTTCAGGCTGAAAATTCCAGTTTTGGCGCAGCGGAGCATAACGGGAACCATCATGGTGAGCAGCCCATCTAAGGTTTATCTGTTATGATTTATTTAAATGATAATTAACCAACAGTGGATTTAAATTTACATTCAATGTTGTAGACAGATTTCATAATAGTGCTGTAGATTTACACAAAACAGTATTTGATGATGTACTTTTCACCCTTAAGTGTGGAAAAAACATTTTATAAAAAGATTTTAACACGTAGCAGAACATCCCAAAGATATGCACAGACATAAATACAGTAAACAAAACGTAATGCTTCAGAATAAAAGATGAAACTAAGACATAAATGGGAAAAAATCTGCAGCTTTGATCTCGCAGTTCCTTTATTTCACCACTAGAGGTCAGAAAAACACGTTTTTTTTGCACATTTCCATGAGTTGTGCTGTCTTCTTCCTCAGAGGTCAACACTGGGTTATATAGGCAATAATCAGCTAACCTTCCTGTTAATGCAAACACTCATTCAGAGTGTAAATACTCATAGTGTCACCTCATATTTATAGGAGTTGTGCAGTGTAAAGGAATGCATTGTGTTTAATAGACACGTGTGTGTGTGCGTGTGTGTGTGTGTGTGTGTGTGTGTGTGTGTGTGTGTGTGTGTGTGTGTGTGTGTGTGTGTGTGTGTTTTAGGTGTCTGATTTTTGAGGGAAGCTAAGAGCTCGTCCACATCTGAAAGTGAAGGAAGTCGCTCAGATCAGGACTTCAGAGCAACATCTGGGAGAGGTTTCCATGGCAACAGCAGAGATGTTCTTTTAACTTTACTCTAAACCAACCTATGGAGCATTTCATTAACTATTAGCTGACATTTCAAATTTTACATGTCATCTGCAAAACATTTAATTTCACTAATAAAAGAGTAGAAGAAGAAACGATTTTTCTCAAGATAAAAATCACGAGAACAAGAAATAAAAATAAAAGATGATTTAAAAGAAATATTGTCATAAATAAATGAGGCAACATTTTAGATTATAAATGTGAAGGAAGACAGAATTTGGTAGAAGCAGCAGCATGAAGAGAAAATAGTGACTTGAGGAAGAATCAACAGAAACAAGTCTTATAATAACAGATTTAATTAGTTAGTCTCAGATCTGATGAGTTTAATTTGACACTTGATGCATTAAAAAATAAAAACGCAAAGACTTGACATTAATAACTTTAGTCCAGCTGCAAATCTCTGCTGCAAAAAAAAGACCAATTCTAAATTATGGGCTTACAAAATTAAATTAGGAGGGAAGGATTGTTAATTTGAGCAAAACTGCAAAAATATATTTTTTTAATTAACACTTAATTACAATAAAGCCTAAGTAGGTTTTGTGTTATTTAAAGGATGTAGATTTAATCTTTTAAAGCCTTAAACAAATGAACATACATTTTAAAATGTGTTTTTCTGCAGATCCTCCACCAGAGGGCAGTAGACAGTTAAAGGACTAGAGATGGCAGGATTTAGATGAAGGTACTAATCCTAATTTTAAGTTTTAAAACCAGAAATCTAGAAGGGATCAAACTAAATCTAAAACCTTCCAATGATCTACATAAATGCTGAACGATAGCTAAACAGAAGATGGAGGATCATTAAAATATAAAACTACAAAAATAGATGTTGGTATGTAAACCGACTGCATTTGACTTTCAAAGCTAACAGGTCCTGCTGAATGCTCCATAGATGGATTAAGTGAAAGTACACAGCCTTCATACTATAAGTGTTTATTGTTAAAGTGAGGCGTTGCTGTGGGACTTGGAGATCACTCGTCTGGTATCCCATGATGCACCTGGAGGACCCTCGAGCGGCATCTATTTATTATTCTTATTTAACGTCAGAGACTTTGCACTTTATGTTATGTAGAAAGTATTTATTTTATCTTGAATTATGAATTATTTATTTCTAACTGAAGGAACACCCGAGTGGCGTCCCTGGTGGGACACGATAACCGTATGTCTTCTAGTTGTTGTTTTTCAAACAGTGGTTGTGATTCTTGAATAAAATGATTAAACGTTTTGTGTCTTTGTGTCACCAGAAGTCCGTCAGTGCACCAGTAATCATGCAAAATCAATATTGGCCCTATAGGAAACTGGTTTATTAATAATGCATCAATCCTCTTTATTTTTTTCTTTTAACTTTTTTAAAATTTCTGAAAGTGTCATGAAATCAGTTTTATGACAGAAAAAGTTGAGTTTGGGTTGAGATCTGCTGTGTGCATTTAAATATCTGACCAGAGGTCAAAGTTAGAGATGGAGTTTTGAAAATATGTTTATAAGGACTTGAAATTTCTGAAGTGGCAACAGAAAAAGTCTCTGAGATAATTTATATTTTATATTCAGTGAGTCTTGGAAAAAGTTTTTTTGAATCAGCAAAACGGTCCAAAACATCAATGAAGAGTAATTAAACATATCAATCCCAAGTCAATAAAAAAAGTTAGTTGAAATGTTTTTAACTTCAGTTAGAGCTTCGGTACGTGTTACCAGCAATCAACCAGCTGTGAAATCTGGATGTTGGAGCAGCTCAGAAGTTAAAACAAACACTTTTAGTTCAGAACCTTTTGATTTCAGCACTTATTGTTTCTCTGACTCCAGTAGCTCAGTCTGTAAGATGTTAGTTTGATGTTCAGTAAGTTCAGGGTTCAATACCAAGAGAAATAATCTGTTTTAGACTTTATTTGTATCACTTACGACATGAAAGCCTCCAAAAAAGTTTAATCACAGGCTGATTGTGTAGCTCACTGTGTTAGTCACTGGCTTGGTGAGCAGAAGGTGCAAGGATCAATACCTGGAGAAGTAAATGTTTTGGATTATATGTGAATCACTGACAACATGAAAAGCTGCAAAAACAATTAGGTATCACCGTCTGATTGTGTAGCTCAGTGTGTCAGACACTGGCTTGGTGTGCAAGAGGTCCAGGGTTCAATCCCAGGAGGTGTGTGATCTGGATCTTATGACTTTTAAGACCAAAAGCTAAAAATGACATGTTTAAATGTTCTCCCAGAGGAAGCTGGAGTGTGAAGGGTGCTGGTGGCGTAGTGGGATTGTTCGCGTTCGTAAGTCGCCAGTGGTGCAGCAACTGGTTCAAATCCTGCTCGTGACTGGTACCTGGATCAAGATGACTATCCTGGAAGGGGTCGGGGAGGGGGCCTGATTCCCTCCCTGGGTCTCTGAGAGGTATAAGTGGGGGGTTATGCTGGTTGGAATGGTGGCAAGCTGGAATTTTGCAAACATCATTCTTGTTGGTCACGTAAATGTCCAACTGACTTTGGCCTGAAGTAGTAGACAAGGCCTGGGCCAGTTTGACCTCATTACTACTCTAGCCAATTGGGGTGATGTTCGCAAAAACAGAGTAGTAATGAGGCCTAGGCCACTTGCTTCCGAAGGCCAAGTACTACTTCAGTTGGACATTTACGTGACCAACAAGAATGATGTTTGCAAAATTCCAGCTTGCCACCATTCCAACCAGCATAACCCCCCACTTATACCTCTCAGAGACCCAGGGAGGGAATCAGGCCCCCTCCCCGACCCCTTCCAGGATAGTCATCTTGATCCAGGTACCAGTCACGAGCAGGATTTGAACCAGTTGCTGCACCACTGGCGACTTACGAACGCGAACAATCCCACTACGCCACCAGCACCCTTCACACTCCAGCTTCCTCTGGGAGAACATTTAAACATGTCATTTTTAGCTTTAGGTCTTAAAAGTCATAAGATCCAGATCACACACCTCCTGGGATTGAACCCTGGACCTCTTGCACACCAAGCCAGTGTCTGACACACTGAGCTACACAATCAGACGGTGATACCTAATTGTTTTTGGAGCTTTTCATGTTGTCAGTGATTCACATATAATCCAAAACATTTACTTCTCCAGGTATTGATCCTTGCACCTTCTGCTCACCAAGCCAGTGACTAACACAGTGAGCTACACAATAAGAGAGTGTTACTTATATTTTTTGCATCTTTTCATGTTGTCAGTGCTTCACATATAATCCAAAACATTTGCTTCTCCCAGTATTGATTCTTGCACCTTCTGCATATCATCCTAATGCATTAGAGACTGAGCTACACAAGCAGACAGGGAGAAGGTCTCTATAGCTTTTCACATTCTGAAGAATCCACAAAATTTCTAAAATACCTTCTACTACTGGGACTGAACCCTCATCCTTCTGCTTACCAACCCAACGTCTAACAGACTGAGCTACCAGGCTCAAGAGTACCTATGTGTCCTGAAATCAGAAGTATTTGTTCTAACCGCTGAGCTGCTGAAACATCCCGATTCCACATCTTCTCATTGGTGGACAGCTTGTTAAACGTACTGAAACTCTTAGCTATACAAGATTTATGTTCACAGAATTTAAAATTCAGTCACAAACACTTCAACTGATCTTTTAATGACTAACAGATTCATAAAACCATAAAATTCTGAACTTTTTCCGAGACAAGTACCTCATACGTTTCTTGGCCTATAAAAGACTTCAGAATAAATGGTGACGACCCCAAAGTTTTTCTCCTTATGCTCTTTTTTATTTTCCACCAGAACAGATATTTGTGGGGTTAGGTCACGAGTACATGAGATTGTCTGCACACATATGAAGTTCTATTAAGTACAATTTATCCATAACATTTTTCCCCAAATATTTTATACAACTTATGTCCTCAACAGACATGAAACAATTCTTAGTCTTTAGAGGTTTTAAAGAGTGAGGATGCTTGTCTGCTGAATCTTTTTGGTAACAGAATTGGTTTTTAGAAACTACTCTAAAACAAACTCTTCTTTTGCACTGATTATTTTGAGCATAGAGCTCCACAGCGACATCTGGTGGAGCCCTGATCACTGGTCCCGACTGCAGACACCACATGGGCTTACAGTCATGCTAATGCAAAGCTTTAGGATGCCTAAAGCTCATCTTTGTGTGTAAAAAATTAAAAGGTTTTTATAAATGCACATTTTCTTGTTTTGCAATACCAGGTTAGTTTGACATAATGCAAGCATAAAAAATCTTCTCAGCCTGAATGTTTATTCTTTTCCGGAGCTGATTAGAGCTAATCTTTAACAACAAAAAAAAAAAACACGTACACACATTCTTGGAATTTCTAAAACTTTTGTTTGGGTCACGTCTGCATCAACGCATATTTCTCCTGTGATGCCGTCTGATCACCTGCAAAATAAAGAGTCCACAGTTTTTTATAAACCACTCAAAAAAATAAAACGCAAACAAAAATGTAAAATTGTCTCTTTATTGCCATTTAGTTGAACACCTCATTGTAAAATCTCGGTTATATACACGCTCCAGCATTAGCCGCTTCCTTTACAGCGTCATTAATGCTACTGCTGGATAAAGACGGCAGAGTTTGGTGTTACAGAATCATTCTAACCTCAGAACACTCCTCTAGTCCACCTCCATCAATAGCTGCAGGCTAACAGCAGAGGGAGAGGCAGGCAGCTTTAATGGAGGCGAAGCCTCACTCATTCTGCAACACGACACACAAAAAGACATAAAAAACAAAATCCTACGTGTGCCAGTCAGACCTGCGCTGAAGCGGCAATCTCCGCGGAACTGATTTTAATGTCGAGCAGCTGCATTTCATCTGCAATAAAATAATAATTTACATTTTAATTTCTTTAATTGGGTGACCTCCGACTATTCATTTTGGTCAATATAGAAAAGCTTTTGAAACATTAAAAAGCTTTATTCGTTAGTAGACAGCAAAAAATATACAAACGAAGAGGAAAATACCCTTTTTATGTCCCACATACAGTATAAATATCCAACTAGACATGGGTTTATACTACTCTAAAATAAACGTAAGTGTTCAAATAAAAATGGAAAACAAACATACATTTTCCTGCGTATACTGTAGTGCCCTTTCTGATTGGTCGCCATGAACCACAACCGCCACACGAAGAAGAAGCGAAGCTTTGATTACGTTTAATTAAATTTCTACCCTGACGTCGTCACCAAGAATCGATTTTGGTCCCATCAGAATTTACACACACTGACACTACAAACAGAACGATGACAGACGGTTTTTGGCACTAAGTTACCTTCGTAGGTTTAGCAAAGCCCTGCATCCTGCCGGACGAGCTCACAGAAAGAGTCGGTCTGTGTGCTTCTACGGCGCTTCAACGGCTCCAGGTAAGACCAAAACCAAAGCGGCGGGCGTCTTTGGGCGAGTTTGAGCTCGTGTCGGCAGGGCAGAGAGGCGTAGTGACCAGTCAGAAAGGGGATGCGGCAAAGCAGCGAAGGCTTCCTATAAGGCTTCAAACTCGTCGATCCTCTGCTTGGTGTTGCCCTGCCGGATCTGTCGCAGGGTCTTGTATTTGTCTCGGCCGGCCCGCACGTTCTGGCTGTGAAGGAGGTCATTCTGGGTGTTCTTGGTTTCATCGCGTGCATGAGCCAGCTCAGAGGTCAGAGCCTGAGGGGGAAGGGAGGGAAGACGATAACATTAAGCAACAAAAACACACGGTAGTGATGTCACAACCATCGTCTGTTGAGCCATCCTGACTTCTCTAAACAACATTTTCTACAGTTAGAAAATAATCACATCCTTAACGTTTGGAGGAATGTTGTTTACGTTCAACAGAACTGCTAAGTTGGGCGTATTGCCGTGTCCTAACACAGCTCCATTCTACAAATCCTTACAGAAAACATTCCTTAGCTAAACCTTCACTCTGCATTATTAGCATAAATGTTACTAGCAGCAGCAAAATGCTAGCCTAGAAATCCAAACCAACCGCAGCAGCAGCAAAAGATTTAATCTGCAGGTCGGTCTAGCCATGCCCCATTGTAGCCTCAGCAGGTCTACCATTGGCCTGAACAGTTTTGTGTCTGGCCAATCACATCGCTCTACGTTTGGAGAAAAACTGCAAAGATGGCGACGGCTCAGGAACGGCACTTGTTTGAAACGGCTTTGGAATCAACTTTGGACGAGACATGAGCAGATAGAGGTACTTAGGTCCTTTATTTTGAAAAAAAGTATATTTTAATAAATTTTTTTATAAAAATATATTTGCTTCTTTTGTTTCAACGGTGTATGACTGATATCCGTAGCGATGAATACGTTGTTCATTGCTCTGATTGTTCCTAACGTTGTCCAATTGTGTGTGGATATCGTTTGAAAGACAACCGTAAGCTCCGCCCCACAACTGAGCTCCGTCTGGGTCGTGGCCATCCCATACGTTTCCATATAAACTAAAGGATGGCTTGCTAGGCTACATAAAACAGGTATGAATGAATCACAAACGAGCTAAAAGATCATACGGTGTCAACAAAACACGTTTCTACTATTTGATCTTTTCCAGGTGCTTTTTGTGTTTTGATGAAGAAAACAAACCTAAACCTTTTGGGGGGTTTTAAAAAGAGGAGGGTAAAAATGATGATTTAAAACTCCAAATTTAAACAGTAACTAAGTTAGTATTATATAAATGTTATACAGAGGAAAAACTGATTTGTAAGGAAGTGAAAAAGTAACATTTTTAGACTTTTTATCTTATTTTTAGTTTAAAAAGAAAAATAATGTTCTCTAGAAAAATAGCATTACTTAAAATAAGGTAAATATTTTTAAATATTCAAATTTTCTTGTTTTGAGTAAAATAAATCTATCAAGCTAATTAGCTTACCCCTTTGGTAGATTTATTTTACTCAAAACAAGAAAATTTGGATTACATTCAAGAATATTATATTTTAAGTAATGCTAATTTTCTAGAGATTATTTTTATTTTTTTTGTTTTGATTAAAAACATACAATGTCTAAAAATGAGACATTTATTTCTTAGAAATCAGTATTTGCAGTGTAAAAACTACAAATAAAAAGCTTCGCTGTATTTTTTAAAGTCGGCATAAATGATCTTCATACATTCGGTTTCTGATGTTGGTTTCTACGCTACGCTACAGGAAGGTTAACGTGTCTGATAGGGTTAGGGGTCAGCTCGGAGTTTTTGTCTCAACTGTTAAATAAAAGCCTCCTTTTCTTTTATTTTAATTCAATTGTCAACAAAAACAGATTTGTTACGAGTCTCTTTTAGGAGAAAGTGTTTAGAAACATTTTATTTGATTTTCCACTAAACTAAAAGTCCAACTTGAGGATTTGTGGCTCAACCTGTTCAAGAGAAACAAAAACTCTTGACCTGTCTTTATTTTTTAGGAATGCGTGACAGCTGATTGTAACGATGTAGCAGAGGAACAGGAAACAAAAACGTCCTCTACAGACACGCTTATTTTGCTCACAGAGAAACAAAAAGTGTTCCGTTTGGCAGCCGTGAACGCTGGAGTCTGATCAGGATGATAAAAACTAGACAAACATCGTTTTAGGGTAAAATTATTTTGTGTTTGTGAACGCGTCTTTACCTTCAGCTGCTTCTGAACGCGCTCGTTCTTCTCGGCCTCCGTCAGACGCTCCTCCTCCCTGCGGTGGTCATTGATGCCTTCCATGTTGAGGTCGGCGCTGTGCTCGCTGTTGTTCTCCTCGCTGTCGCTGTTCTCGTCCCCGTGGTCGTACATGGGGGGAGGTGGAGGCGGCGGGGGCACCGTCATCGCCATGTTCAGCTCCTCCTTGGTCCTGACCAGATCGTCCTGAGCCTCTCGGGCCTGGTGACGACAGATTCAATCGTTTTCACTAAATAAACGAGACTCGGCTGATATTTCTAAACCCAGAGCCGCGACTCACCCTGTGCTGCCATGTCGCCGCCTCCTCCTCCTTGCGTCTCCTGGCATCCTCCAGCAGAGCGATCTTGGCTGAGTGTTGTGCCAGCTCAGCAGCCTGAAAGAAACATGTTCTGTTGTTTTTGCATCAAACAAGAAGAAATGTGATTGAGCTGCGAGTTTGAGTCCTGAAAACACCGACCAGCTGCTCATGAGTCTTCTTCTGGCTCTCAGACTGTCGGGCCAGCTCCTCTTTAGCCAGCAGGGCTGCCTGACGCTCCTGCTCCAGTCGCGCGGCCTCCTCCGATGCTCTCCTCCGCTCCTGCTCCAGCATCATGGCTCTCTGCAGCTGGTCCTGCAACTCTACAACACACAACAGCGCCTTTACTCTCAAATACACACTAAATATTCTCTTCTCAGATTAACTTTTCACTGCTTTGCAATGATGCGTTCATGAACCCAAAAAAAAATCTTAAAAGATTTTAGAGTTTCTGATCACAGATAAAGTGTTTACAGTAAATGCACGTTTAACTACGTAGTCACACGAACACACTCTACTCAGGGTTACAGAAAGTGATGAAAGCCCCGCCCCCTCACACCTTTCTCTGCCTTCTTGGTTTTCTCCTCAAACTGGTACAGCCTCATCATCAGATCCTGTTTCTCCTGCTCCATCTGCTCCTTCTCCTTCTCGATGGCTTCTCTCTTCTTCTTCTCGTTTTCCAGATGAGCCCTGAAGAGAAAACACAAACATCGATGACTGAAAAACAAATTAACGCGACACAAACTGAGGATCGGCTCGTGTTTGCAGAAGCAGCTTTTTTACAACGAGAGGCGCCTCCACAAACGTCACGAGCACGGAGACCAATATAACGTCTGTGTCAACATCGTTTACTGAGGTGACGTAAAATAAAACAGTAATACTGCTTTTACAAGCAGAGCAGTTACTTTAAATATCACCACATGGTTGAAAAAGAGCAGCAAATGATGATTTTCTCACTCAATTTACTAAATATTTGGTGTAAAACAGCAGAAATGGCTAAAAAACACTGAATAAACTGGTTTGCATTGGATTAAATAAAAATCTAATCATATTTCTGAAAGTCTCAACTGAATTTTAGCCATTTTAGTGCTAAAACATGCATCTTATGTGGTTGAAAGGCTTTCAAGTCTCAGATTGAGAAATTGTTTAGTGTTTAAAATCCATTTATTTGCAAAATGAACGTTTTTTAAAGATCCAATGAAAAAAGCTGAAATTTACCACACATGGTTTTATAAAAGCTGCCATTTACAACATATTTGTATTTTATTATAATAATAAACTCCATGTAAGCGATACTGAAACCCGCTAAATATTGAATTCTCTTTTTTCCAGCTGATGTTTAGTGTTATTGTGAGAACAAAGACACCCCTGAGGGTTTGTTTTTGTCACATAAACGTTTGCAGTGAGTCTGAAATCTAATATTTCTGCTGAGCCTCTCACATCAACATCAGCTACTGTGTGTGAACCTGGACTGTTAGCTCTGTTAGCTCCCGGTGTGTTTTTATGGGGTTTCTTTTGTAAGCGTGTTGTGTGACATCATCGTGTTTGAACAGCTGTTTGGGACAGACGGGACAACAGCTGCTGCTGAGACCAAGGCCGTCTTCGCTTTCAGTTCGGCCGACGCCAGAAGTAGATTATTGTTATAAAAAATGAGTCAAATAGCTTCAGGCTCCAGCTCAGATTAACCAACTATCAAATGGAATATAGAAAATTTAAAAAACACCAGATATTCTGTGTTTTCCGAGTGTTTTGAATACCTCTCCATCTGTTTCTGGTGCTTCTCCTCTTTGGCCTGGGCCTTCATCTGCTGAACCTCGATCGTGTCTGGTTTGCGGCGACGCATGTACAGCTCGTGGTTGCCCATGCACAGGTGCAGGATGCGCTTGTTGATCCTCAATCTCGGGGCGTAGAAGACAAAGTCCTGATGTTTGAAGGAGAAAAATAAAACAATTAGGAAGAAAGACCTTCCATGATGACTTCACTTCTACAGCAGCCTGCGGCAGCCAAATTTAGTCAATACCGCTCGATTTGCTTGAGTGGTTAATTACTAAAAGGCATTGCCAAGAAAGCAGCCGTGACTTTAACATGCTAGGCTGCATCCAAGATATGTCCGACACGTTGTCTTTTCCCTTAGAGAGACTAGAAACTACAACTAAAACAGAAACAAAGAGTTCAGAGGCTCCTGGGGTACGGCAGAGCTTTCACAGGTGTTTTAGCTCGTAAAGGGTTAAAAAGTCAATGAATTAGAACGTTTGGAAACGCCACGTGGTCAGAAAATCTGTGAGAAAAGCGACTCACTGGAGATTTTTTGTCGATGGGTTTGATGATGAACTTCTTATCGTTGAAGGAAATGTTTCTGATCTCGCTCCAGGGGAAGCCGATCTTCGGGGTCAGCCTGAAAATGAGACAAAATAAACTTTATTAGTCCTGAATGTGCATCACAGCTGGAATTAGATACATACAGAGTCTGGATACATATAATAGATACGATACAAAACTACCAGGTTGTTCAGATCCAACTAAAACTGGAGGCTGGCGTCCTCCATCCTTCTTTTTCATTTACTTTTAGGACCATCAAACATCATTTATGTCGCCAAGAGCAAACATTCTGCCTGAGCCGTCTTTTAAAGCTCAATTATGTCACGTTAACAGTATTAGTTAATTAAATAATATTAACAGATAAAAATGTAAATAACTACAGGATCATTAATAGAATCTGTTTTTATGGGTTTCTAAATAAAGACACAAAATAAAAACCTGCAGACGGTAATTTCCCACAAGGTCACACGGTTTCTTTGTTACTAGGCAGACTTAATGTCTCACTGTTGTTCCTCATTAATGCATTAAACATTAGTCAGTAGTCAGGACCGATACGCTCAGGAAAACCATGGAAATAAGTTTCCCGTCTCCTTTAGAAGTAAAAGTTTTATGACTACTGTAAATTAGGGGTGGGACTCGATTAAAAAAATTAATCTAATTAATTAGAGGTTTTGTAATTAATTAATCTTGATTAATCGCATTTTAATCGTTCAAGAAAATTTTCCCCCGAAAGCATTTTTTTTAAATTAAAGATAATGAGACAGAGAATCAAACAATAGTCATTGACGTTATTATTGTAATTTCTAATCTTTTAATTAAAAAAAAAAGAAAAATGCTTTTAAATTGTATTTCATTTTTAAAGCGTTATTTTTTTCTAATCAATTAATCATAATTAACGCGTTAAATTCCCACCCCTACTGTAAATTCTTTCAAGCACATTAAACTACTTCCGTAGATCATCTGGCTGCAAAGACAAGCAAAATAATAACTTGAGCATCACATACAGGACTGTTTTATTTTCTATTTCACTTTATGCTTACATGCTAATTTAAAGTGGAGTTTTACATCAAAATGATGCAATAAAAGACTTTAAATCTGCAGCCACCAGATCCAGCATGCGTTTGGTGTTTCTTTGCTCAAACACACCTGTCATAATTGGCCGTATGACCTGTTTAGCAGGTCATCAAGTTCTACAGAAGCCTTTTGAACTTCCTGCTAATTCCAAAACATGCTGAACAGTGACCCTCGACCAGGACTAGACACTGGAAAATTCTATTTTTCATTAGAATCTACATTTTCTCTAGGTTGACCTTTAAAAATCCTTAACTTTATTTGTCAAACAGCCTTTTTTACACACAGAGTAACTGAATTTAACAAGGATCAGTTTCAGCGGCGGTTTTTATCACAGACACGCGTACAACAATTGTCCCTCGGTACAAACTGTCCTGCCGGACTAATCCCCACGCTGGCTGACTGGGAACGTGGATAAATCTGGGGCGTGTTCGCTCTCCGGCTCTGCTGCGCCAGACGACCTGAACCGCTGCCAATCTCATTCAGGACAATGCAGAGTTACACTGTAAACACGGACGAGCCGATAGTGTTGTAATCTGGAAAAGCCAGGCGGCGAAACTCGCTGCAGTGAAACCGAACTCCCTAAACTGGAATTTCACTTCGGCACAGACCCGACACACGCTGGAGGAGTCGAGACGACAAGGTGGCTGCATCAACAAAAACTTAAATCAAGCTGTGATGTGTCAATACATCCAAGTAACACTTAAAGTGTCACTGCTAAAACTGGAAAAGCAGGGGATTTTGTTGGTTTTCTGTGATTTGAAACTAAAAATTTGTCTTTTATAATAAATTATATAATAAAAGTAATTCTCCATCTCAGAGAATTCATTTAAAAATTGAAAAACAACATTATTAACTAAAAAGTATTTATGTCTCATTTTTTTGCTCTATGAAACAAAAAGAAAACAGTGTTTATTTTATTTAGGTTTATAAAGAAGCAGCAGGAAGTTTGTAGACAGAGTCTAAACCTGCATTTAAAAATCACTTTTCAGAATCCGTCGCCATCATTTTGTTTAAAACTGTGATTTTATGTCAAACTCTGGAGCGTAAAGAGTTAAGAAGCTCCAGGCTGCCTGAGCTGAACTGTTGCATTGTGGGTCGGCTGCCCTCGTTGGAGAAATGAGTTGTAGGTTTGCCACACATTCTTAAGTGCTGCACAGCTTGAAAAACCAGTCGTATCCATGGTTACAGCAGAGGGCACCGTAGAGGAGAGGCCTCTCTCTGCTGAGCTCAACAAGCATAAAAAATAAAAAACCCTCCAGATTAGAGGTTTTATAATCTATCATAATTAGACTAATAGAAATAGAGCTGTAAGAAGACCAATAATTGTTTTATTAGGGTCCTGAGGAGACTGACGGGGTTCATGTTGTCATCACCACCAACGTGTTACGCTCATTTCTTCTACAAGCAGATCTGAACATGTGACTTGGCACCAAAGCTCCCAGAGAGGCCACTTGAAAACGGGAAGGGCTCTAATCTGCAACAAGTCAGCCAAAGCGGAGCTGGCAGCAAACCCAGAGTAAGGTCACTGATCGAAAGGTGAGTCACCTGGGATGAAGAGCGCTTCTAAAGCAGCACACTCCATTCCAGTCACCTCACACAGGAGATCGCAGAAGCCATTTCAGCAAACAGAAGGTTATTATCACCCCCCCCCCACACACACACACACACACACACACACGGTTCTGCTGCGTAAACAAGGTGGGAAAAAAACAAGAAAATTGGAGACAGATCTGGAAAAAAGAAGCAGGAAGCCAGAAGTTCAGAGGAGGGTTCAAAACAGGAATATTTACATTTCTCTCTTCTAAACAGGAAAAGTAGGTAGTGACTAAATGTAGGAGTCAACCTGGTTCAGCAGCTTTATCCTTTTCAGGTGTGAGACAGAGCCGTCAGGTGTAAATCACAACGGCAGCGAGATCTGATGAACGTCTGTAGTTCAAAAACCCCTTAGCCATCGCAGCGCGTGGAGTTTAGCTGAACCCGTTAACGGTGAGAGGGATAGAAATGACCCGTTGACGGAGAGAGGGATAGAAATGACCCGTTAACGGAGAGAGGGATAGAAATGACCCGTTGACGGAGAGAGGGATAGAAATGACCCGTTGACGGAGAGAGGGATAGAAATGACCCGTTGACGGAGAGAGGGATAGAAATGACCCGTTGACGGAGAGAGGGATAGAAATGACCCGTTGACGGAGAGAAGGATAGAAATGACCCGTTGACGGAGAGAAGGATAGAAATGACCCGTTGACGGAGAGAGGGATAGAAATGACCCGTTGACGGAGAGAGGGATAGAAATGACCCGTTGACGGAGAGAAGGATAGAAATGACCCGTTGACGGAGAGAGGGATAGAAATGACCCGTTGACGGAGAGAGGGATAGAAATGACCCGTTGACGGAGAGAGGGATAGAAATGACCCGTTGACGGATAGAGGGCTAGAAATGACCAGTTGACGGAGAGAGAGGTAGAAAAGACAGGTGGAGGCAGGG